>CATIWC010002080.1:0-186936 GCA_948472305.1 Vicia faba | reverse complement strand
ATTATTCTTCTTATCCATCACCAAATTTTAGGTTACTTCATCACCAAGAAACCAAGTTAAAAGAATAATAGTTAATGACATGTATTTCATATACGTTCGTAATAATTAAAACTATATAATGAGGTTAGATAGTAAATTTATTCACCATATTCACATTGTATTATGTTATAATATATGTAAAAAATGTCAATATTATTCTTATTATCCATCACCAAATTTTAGGTTACTTCATCAATAAGAAACTACGTTAAAAGACTATTAATTTATGACATATATTTCATATACATTCATAATAATCAAAACTATATAATGAGGTTAGATAGTAAATTTATTCACCATATTCACATTGTATTATGTTATAATAGATGTAAACAATTTTAATATTATTCTTCTTATCCATCACTAAGAAACTAAGTTAAAAGAATATTAGTTAATGACATATATTGTATATACGTTGGTAACAATTAAAACTATATAATGAGGTTAGATAGTAAATTTATTCACCATATTCATATTGTATTATGGTATAATAGATTTAAACAATTTCAATATTATTCTTCTTATCGATCACCAAATTTTAGGTTACTTCATCACCAAGAAACTAAGTAAAAAGACTATTAATTAATGACATATATTTCATATACATTCGTAATTATTAAAACTATATAATGAATCTAGATAGCATATTTATTCACCATATTCACATTGTATTATGGTATAATATATGTAAAAAATTTCAATATTTTACTTCTTCTCCATCACCAAATTTTTGGTTACTTCATCACTAAGAAACTAAGTTAAAAGGCTATTATTTAATGACAAAAATTTCATAATTGTTCGTAGAAATTAAAATTATACAATGAGTCTTGATTGTATATTTATTTACCATATTCACATTGTATTATGTTATAACAGATATAAACAATTTCAATATTATTCTTCTTATCCATCGCCAAATTTTAAGTTACTTCATCACTAAGAAACTAAGTTAAAAGACTATTAATTAATGACATATATTTCATATATGTTCGTAATAATTAAAACTATATAATTATGCTAGATAGTATATTTATTCACCGTATTCACATTGTATTATGGTATAACAGATATAAACAACTTCAATATTATTCTTCTTATCCATCACTAAATTTTAGGTTACTTCATCACTAAGAAACCAAGTTAAAAGACTATTAGTTAATGACATATATTTCATATACGATCGTAACAATTAAAACGATATAATGAAGTTAGATAGTAAATTTATTCACCATATTCATATTGTATTATGGTATAATAGATGTAAATAATTTCAATATTATTTTTCTTATCCATCACCAAATTTTAGGTTACTTCATCACCAAGAAACTAAGTTAAAAGACTATTAATTTATGACATATATTTCATATACGTTTATAATAATTAAAACTATATAATGAGGTAAGATAGTAAATTTATTCACCATATTCACATTGTATTATGCTGTAATAGATGTAAACAATTTCAATATTATTCTTCTTATCCATCACCAAATTTTAGGTTACTTCATCACTAAGAAACCAAGTTAAAAGACTATTAGTTAATGACATATATTTCATATACGTTCGTAACAATTAAAACTATATAATGAGGTTAGATAGTAAATTTATTCACCATATTCACATTTTATTATGTTATAATAGATGTAAACAATTTCAATATTATTCTTATTATCCATCTCCAAATTTTAGGTTACTTCATCAATAAGAAACTAAGTTAAAAGACTATTAATTTATGACATATATTTCATATATGTTCATAATAATCAAAACTATATAATGAGGTTAGATAGTAAATTTATTCACCTTATTCACATTGTATTATGTTATAATAGATGTAAACAATTTTAATATTATTCTTCTTATCCTACACCAAATTTTAGGTTACTTCATCACTAAGAAACTAAGTTAACAGACTCTTAGTTAATGACATATATTTTATATACGTTCGTAACAATTAAAACTATATAATGAGGTTAGACAGTAAATTTATTCACCATATTCATATTCTATTATGGTATAATAGATGTAAACAATTTCAATATTATTCTTCTTAACCGTCACCAAATTTTAAGTTACTTCATCACTAAGAAACTAAGTTAAAAGACTATTAATTAATGACATATATTTCATATATGTTCGTAATAATTAAAACTATATAATTACGCTATATAGTATATTTATTCACCGTATTCACATTGTATTATGGTATAACAGATATAAACAACTTCAATATTATTCTTCTTATCCATCACTAAATTTTAGGTTACTTCATCACTAAGAAACCTAGTTAAAAGACTATTAGTTAATGACATATATTTCATATATGTTCGTAATAATTAAAACTATATAATTAGGCTAGATAGTAAATTTATTCACCATATTCACATTGTATTATGGTATAATAGATTTAAACAATTTCAATATTATTCTTCTTATCCATCACTAAATTTTAGGTTACTTACTAAGAAACCAAGTTAAAAGACTATTAGTTAATGACATATATTTCATATACGTTCGTAACAATTAAAACGATATAATGAGGTTAGATAGTAAATTTATTCACCATATTCATATTGTATTATGGAATAATAGATTTAAATAATTTCAATATTATTCTTCTTATCCATCACCAAATTTTAGGTTACTTCATCACCAAGAAACTAAGTTAAAAGACTATTAATTTATGACATATATTTCATATACGTTCATAATAATTAAAACTATATAATGAGGTTAGATAGTAAATTTATTCACCATATTCACATTGTATTATGGTATAATAGATGTAAACAATTTCAATATTATTCTTCTTATCCATCACCAAATTTTAGGTTACTTCATCACCAAGAAACCAAGTTAAAAGACTAATAGTTAATGACATGTATTTCATATACGTTCGTAATAATTAAAACTACATAATGAGGTTAGATAGTAAATTTATTCACCATATTCACATTGTATTATGTTATAATATATGTAAACAATGTCAATATTATTCTTATTATCCATCACCAAATTTTAGGTTACTTCATCAATAAGAAACTACGTTAAAAGACTATTAATTTATGACATATATTTCATATACGTTCATAATAATCAAAACTATATAATGAGGTTAGATAGTAAATTTATTCACCATATTCACATTGTATTATGTTATAATAGATGTAAACAATTTTAATATTATTCTTCTTATCCATCACCCAATTTTAGTTTACTTCATCACTAAGAAACTAAGTTAAAATACTATTAGTTAATGACATATATTGTATATACGTTCGTAACAATTAAAACTATATAATGAGGTTAGATAGTAAATTTATTCACCATATTCATATTGTATTATGGTATAATAGATTTAAACAATTTCAATATTATTCTTCTTATCGATCACCAAATTTTAGCTTACTTCATCACCAAGAAACTAAGTAAAAAGACTATTAATTAATGACATATATCTCATATACAATCGTAATTATTAAAACTATATAATGAATCTAGATAGCATATTTATTCACCATATTCATATTGTATTATGGTATAATATATGTAAACAATTTCAATATTTTACTTCTTCTCCATAACCAAATTTTTGGTTACTTCATCACTAAGAAACTAAGTTAAAAGACTATTATTTAATGACAAAAATTTCATAATTGTTCGTAGAAATTAAAATTATACAATGAGTCTTGATAGTATATTTATTTACCATATTCACATTGTATTATGTTATAACAGATATAAACAATTTCAATATTATTCTTCTTATCCATCGCCAAATTTTAAGTTACTTCATCACTAAGAAACTAAGTTAAAAGACTATTAACTAATGACATATATTTCATATATGTTCGTAATAATTAAAACTATATAATTAGGCTAGATAGTATATTTATTCACCGTATTCACATTGTATTATGGTATAACAGATATAAACAACTTCAATATTATTCTTCTTATCCATCACTAAATTTTAGGTTACTTCATCACTAAGAAACCAAGTTAAAAGACTATTAGTTAATGACATATATTTCATATACGATCGTAACAATTAAAACGATATAATGAAGTTACATAGTAAATTTATTCACCATATTCATATTGTATTATGGTATAATAGATGTAAATAATTTCAATATTATTTTTCTTATCTATCACCAAATTTTAGGTTACTTCATCACCAAGAAACTAAGTTAAAAGACTATTAATTTATGACATATATTTCATATACTTTTATAATAATTAAAACTATATAATGAGGTAAGATAGTAAATTTATTCACCATATTCACATTGTATTATGCTGTAATAGATGTAAACAATTTCAATATTATTCTTCTTATCCATCACCAAATTTTAGGTTACTTCTTCACTAAGAAACCAAGTTAAAAGACTATTAGTTAATGACATATATTTCATATACGTTCGTAACAATTAAAACTATATAATGAGGTTAGATAGTAAATTTATTCACCATAGTCACATTTTATTATGTTATAATAGATGTAAACAATTTCAATATTATTCTTATTATCCATCTCCAAATTTTAGGTTACTTCATCAATAAGAAACTAAGTTAAAAGACTATTAATTTATGACATATTTCATATATGTTCATAATAATCAAAACTATATAATGAGGTTAGATAGTAAATTTATTCACCTTATTCACATTGTATTATGTTATAATAGATGTAAACAATTTTAATATTATTCTTCTTATCCATCACCAAATTTTAGGTTACTTCATCACTAAGAAACTAAGTTAACAGACTCTTAGTTAATGACATATATTTTATATACGTTCGTAACAATTAAAACTATATAATGAGGTTAGACAGTAAATTTATTCACCATATTCATATTGTATTATGGTATAATAGATGTAAACAATTTCAATATTATTCTTCTTAACCATCACCAAATTTTAAGTTACTTCATCACTAAGAAACTAAGTTAGAAGACTATTAGTTAATGACATATATTTCATATATGTTCGTAATAATTAAAACTATATAATTAGGCTAGATAGTAAATTTATTCACCGTATTCACATTGTATTATGGTATAACAGATATAAACAACTTCAATATTATTATTCTTATCCATCACTAAATTTTAGGTTACTTACTAAGAAACCAAGTTAAAAGACTATTAGTTAATGACATATATTTCATATACGTTCGTAACAATTAAAACGATATAATGTGGTTAGATAGTAAATTTATTCACCATATTCATATTGTATTATGGTATAATAGATGTAAATAATTTCAATATTATTCTTCTTATCCATCACCAAATTTTAGGTTACTTCATCACCAAGAAACTAAGTTAAAAGACTATTAATTTATGACATATATTTCATATACGTTCATAATAATTAAAACTATATAATGAGGTTAGATAGTAAATTTATTCACCATATTCACATTGTATTATGGTATAATAGATGTAAACAATTTCAATATTATTCTTCTTATCCATCACCAAATTTTAGGTTACTTCATCACTAAGAAACCAAGTTAAAAGACTAATAGTTAATGACATGTATTTCATATACGTTCGTAACAATTAAAACTATATAATGAGGTTAGATAGTAAATTTATTCACCAAATTCACATTGTATTATGTTATAATATATGTAAACAATGTCAATATTATTCTTATTATCCATCACCAAATTTTAGGTTACTTCATCAATAAGAAACTACGTTAAAAGACTATTAATTTATGACATATATTTCATATATGTTCGTAATAATTAAAACTATATAATTAGGCTATATAGTATATTTATTCACCGTATTCACATTGTATTATGGTATAACAGATATAAACAACTTCAATATTATTCTTCTTATCCATCACTAAATTTTAGGTTACTTCATCACTAAGAAACCTAGTTAAAAGACTATTAGTTAATGACATATATTTCATATATGTTCGTAATATTTAAAACTATATAATTAGGCTAGATAGTAAATTTATTCACCATATTCACATTGTATTATGGTATAATAGATGTAAACAATTTCAATATTATTCTTCTTATCCATCACTAAATTTTAGGTTACTTACTAAGAAACCAAGTTAAAAGACTATTAGTTAATGACATATATTTCATATACGTTCGTAACAATTAAAACGATATAATGAGGTTAGATAGTAAATTTATTCACCATATTCATATTGTATTATGGTATAATAGATGTAAATAATTTCAATATTATTCTTCTTATCCATCACCAAATTTTAGGTTACTTCATCACCAAGAAACTAAGTTAAAAGACTATTAATTTATGACATATATTTCATATACGTTCTGTGATCGGTGGATCTGGAACTGACTGTTTAACGCTGGTTCGCGAAATGTCGCGGAAGCAAGAGTCGCCACCGTCTTTTATTTTCTCCAAATGGAAAGGACAAAAGCACAGAAAAATTACTTAAAGAGATTGCTCTCGGTTCGGGAGGTAGATTATAGAAAGGGAAGGTGTTAGCACCCTTTCTATCCATGGTTATCCATGGGCTCTTAGATACTTGCTCATTTGTGTTTTCAAAAATGGTTTGTTTGCTTTTCAACTGTGGGTTTTAAAAAGTTTCTTTGAAAATTCCAGTTCGACTCTTGTATCAGTCCTCAAGAGTGTTTGAAAAATTGCTTTCGAAAGCTTTTGAAAATGTGTCGGTGTGAAAAGTATTTTGATTTGTTTTGAAATTAGAGCAAGTATCTACGAGAACCTACCCTAAGGAATTCGTCTGTGTAAATGTCCTTTAAAGTAGTGCCATCCCACCATTGAGAGGTAGGTAGCACCACCGTTGGAGGTGTTCGGGTCAATTCGAGGTTCGGGACATGGTGATCACCAGAGCAATGGGAAGACACCTTAGAAGCTACCCTCATGCCAGGTTCCCGGATCATGAGGACTTACTAAGACATCCTCTACTCGACGATCACCTTTCGAAGGCAAGGCAACAGTGAGGCGTACCCTAGGGGTGGTGTGTGCGATTTGTGTGTCGTTTTCATTTGCATTTATCTTGTCATATGATTGGTGTTCTACGCTTGTTTTTATTATGGCCATTCATTCTTGCATGCTTTGTTTAACAGTTTAAAAGTTGCGAGGAAAAGTAAATCTAAAGCTATTACAAATGGCGCGGGTCCACATCGCCAAAATTAAACCGGACCCGATTTGACAGAAAAGTAAAGAAAATTAAAAGTGCGAGAAGTAATTACAAGGCTTTGGGAGAGGTACATAATTATTTAAATGACATAAAATAAATACGCGAATAAATAAGAAATTAATAATGTGGGCGTTGGACCCTTTTGCAAAATATTAAAATTAATGAGGAATTAAAATTAAGGAATGCTTGTTTTTGGTGTTTTTATGTATTTTGAGATTTTAATAAAAAGAAATTAATTAACATTAACTACTAACCCTAATTCTATTTATTTTTAAATTTATTAAGAAAAATGTTGAAGTTTTTAACCTAATTTAAACCTAAGTGATTTATGTACAATTTAATTATAAAAATAAATAAATAAATAATATTATGGTAAAAAGGAAAATTAAAAGGAATAAAAATTATCAATTAAACCTAATTCTACATTTTTTAGATTTTGTTATGAAAGAATTAAAATTTACCCTAATTTATACTAATTAATTTTACATGCATTTATTTACAAGAAAATATTAAAATAAAATATTTATCATGTTTTTTGTCTTTTCTGATTTTTAGGCATTTTTTATGTTTTTGTAAAATAATTAATTTAACTAAAAGAATAATAATTAAAAAGGATAAAAATAATGAAAAGATAAAAAAAATAACAAAATGTTGCAAACCTTGGGGGTATCAGTCCCCAGATGGAGGTGTAATTCAGTAATCTGGCCCATTAAAATTGGCCTTTTTTGACTTTTTCCAGATAGCGTACACATGCGTTTGACCATGGTATATGGTGTTCTCCACTCTCAGCCTTTGATCTGATTCCCTGAGACGCGTGGCTGGTTGATTAAGAAGGTGTATGATGCGCCTTGAACGTTAGTACTGCATGGGAAGATGATTGGAAAAATATTATTGAGAAAGCATGAGACCTGGGGCTCGAACCCAGGTCATGCGTATTACCAAACCTTATGCCTGCCAGCTGAACCATTGAAACATTTTGTTAAATAAATAAACAACGAACAATATAATATGAAACAACGCGCTAGTGGGTAAACGCGCGCGAATTTCAAATCAGCGTATCATGCTTTGCCACGAGGTCATCTTCCTCGTTGTGTTTTTTCTGAAAATATAATAAACATAAGCAACGGTTTTTAAACGTTGCTAAAAGTGCTATATGGAAAAATAGCGAATAGGCCATAAGGCCTCATAAATTGATCGCGATGGGTGGTTCCTGTTCGTCCAGATGCGTCAAGTTCAATGGTTTTGGTCTCGTCCCCCAATTTTGCTTTATTTCAAAAGCCCTAATTCTAAGGTTGAAGAACCCTAATCTGCATCAATGGCATAATCATGGATATAGCACAAAAACGCAATTAATGTAAACGGTTAGCTTCAGAATCTCATAATAAACAAGAATCCATGAATAAAATGTTGTGAAAATGCTTAGAATACAAAACACGATAATGAAAAATATGTGAGACAGGTTGACTTCTGGATACCGTTTCACGGCGTTTCAATTGATGTTTTTGATTGGAATACGTCCAATGATGCTGGAGGAAACTAATGGAACAGGAATTAGGCCTTGAATCGCCCTAAAAAGTGCTTTTCAGTTTTGAGTTTTTAGGAAAAAATTCAAGTTTGCAATGGCCTTTGAGCGCAGCTTTCTTGTCTCCTGTGATTAGGTTTTTGTTTAGGCATATGTAGTGAACAAATTAGGTCAACAAAACTCAATCAAATCCATGGCATTGATGGTTTTTGGAAATTTGATTTTAAGGATCTTTTTCATATCTTTTCCATGTGTTCTTTGTGTCAATTATGATCAATTTGCTCCAAATCTTTCCTTATTGACTTAGGCACGAAATCTTGAGGCTGAAATATGTACAAAAAGATTTGCAAACTTAGGTTAGTATTTTTCCTATATTTAATTTGATTTAAATGAATTAATATAAATAAAAATTCAAATAAATAAATAAAAAATGAGAAAATACTTCCCTTTGGGCCAAGTGGTCGTGCACATATCATGGATGATGAATCATGGAAGAAAAATGGGCCCATTAGCAATTTTAGGTCATTTGAATCAATGTTGACTTTTCAAAATATCCAAAAATTTCCTAACTTCCACAAGGCATAACTTGCTCAATTTTTAAGCTTTTCTCATGTTCTTGGACATTTTGGAAAGGTCTTTGAGTCCTCTAACCAATTCCTTTTGTCCCATGTCATTTTGATTTACCAATCTCAAGTTATGGCCTTTGACTTAAAGTCCCTTTTTGTTGACTTTTGAAAATGACCTATAATGTTGAAATTGATAACTTTTTGTGAGAGCATTTCTTGGACTTGAAGTATGAAGATGAGTTGTAGGAAATGTCTTTCTCTTCAAAATGAGCTTTGGATGGAATTTTTATGATAATCCATGTGAAAGTTATGCCCTGGTCAATTTCAGTTGACTTTTTCAACTGTCCAAATAAGGAAATTTTTGCATCTTTGATGATTTCTGAGCCAAATTTGAGAATCATGATCAAGCATTGATCAAATGATGTATGTGGCTTCAAAATGATATATTGACCAAAAATTTGAACTTTTGACTGTCAAATGACCATTTTGCCCCTACAGTTGACTGTAGTGCAATTAGGGTTTTTGACTGTGCAATTTTGAGCTGAATGCCTTGAAATTTGATATGAGGATACTTGACCATATTTTTAAGCATATGAGACTTGATTGGACCTTTTAAAACTTCATTTTCTTGATCAGTACACAAACCCTAATCTTGACTGTATAGGAGACTTTTGCACTGTGCAACCCTTGGGGAATTTTGCAGCTTGACTTGGAAATTTCCTGAAGAATATGGGAGGGAAAATTTTGGGGTACAACAGTTGCCCCTGTTCAATCTTCTTAGACCTGAGGATGCAGATTGGCTGACGTGTCTTTCGTAATCCGAGGGTAGAAGATGATTGGACACTAGAGTGCCCAGAAATTTGCGCTCGCATAGTAGCAGTGATGGGGGAATGGGCTTATAGATGCCATTTAGAGGTTGATGAACTAGGATGATGGGCTTATAGATGCCATCTGGATGTTGATCGCGTAAGAGATTCCTTAGCGAGAACCTGCATACCTGCAAAAGAAACATGAGTACCTGACACGTTGCGGGAGTTGGTTTTCAGATGCTTGGTATAGATGCGTCCTGACTGATTACAGGAGCTGAGTCTGGAGCTTCAAAAGATGATGAATGAACCAGGGATGGTTGCTACCTTGGCATGAATGGTAAGAGAACCTTGGGTGATTTTAACTTCAACAACGCTCGTTGAGAAAAATCTTGGCGGGAATTACCATCTTTGCAGTATCGGGAAGAGAACCATAGAAAATTATAATCTGAAAGGAAATTGTCACCTCACTCACCGTCGGAGAGGGAACCATAGGAGACTATCATCTCACTCACCGTCGGAGAGGGAACCGTTACGGATAACTTCTACTGAGTCTTCATCAGAAAAATCTGTTGGGAGTCGATTTAGCTGGACTAGAGAAGGCCTTGGACGGGATAACAACAGAGAATCTTAGGGTCGATTAACTGAACCGGTCTAGGTCTTGAAATGTCTTCAACTGGAATAAGTGTCAGAACGTCGCCATATCTGGTTCATATCTGGACTATATCTGGAAGGAAATCTGGAAGCAGCATCAGAACGTCACCATATCTGGTTTACATCTGAAACTATATCTGGAAGGAAATCTGGAAGCAGCATCAGAATGTCACCATATCTGGTTTACATCTGAAACTATATCTGGAAGGAACTCTGGAAGCAGCATCAGAACGTCACCATCTCTGGTTTACATCTGAAACTATATCTGGAAGGAAATCTGGAAGCAGTATCAGAACGTCGCCATCTCTGGGTCATATCTGAAACTATATCTAGAAAGAAATCTGGAAGCAGTATCCGAACGTCACCATCTCTGGGTCATATCTGAAATTATATCTAGAAAGAAATCTGGAAGCAGCATCAGAACGTCACCATATCTGGTTTACATCTGAAACTATATCTGGAAGGAATTCTGGAAGCAGTATCAGAACGTCACCATATCTGGTTTACATTTGAAACTATATCTAGAAGGATATCTGGAAGCAGTATCAGAACGTCACCATATCTGGGTCATATCTGAAACTATATCTAGAAGGAAATCTGGAAGCAGCATCAGAACGTCACCATATCTGGGTCATATCTGAAACTATATCTGGAAAGAAATCTGGAAGCAGTATCAGAACGTCACCATATCTGGGTCATATCTGAAACTATATCTAGAAGGAAATCTGGAAGCAGCATCAGAACGTCACCATATCTGGTTTACATCTGAAACTATATCTAGAAGGATATCTGGAAGCAGTATCAGAACGTCACCATATCTGGGTCATATCTGAAACTATATCTAGAAGGAAATCTGGAAGCAGCATCAGAACGTCACCATATCTGGGTCATATCTGAAACTATATCTGGAAAGAAATCTGGAAGCAGCATCAGAACGTCACCATATCTGGTTTACATCTGAAACTATATCTAGAAGGATATCTGGAAGGAGTATCAGAACGTCACCATATCTGGGTCATATCTGAAACTATATCTAGAAGGAAATCTGGAAGCAGCATCAGAACGTCACCATATCTGGGTCATATCTGAAACTATATCTGGAAAGAAATCTGGAAGCAGTATCAGAACGTCACCATATCTGGGTCATATCTGAAACTATATCTAGAAGGAAATCTGGAAGCAGCATCAGAACGTCACCATATCTGGTTTACATCTGAAACTATATCTAGAAGGATATCTGGAAGGAGTATCAGAACGTCGCCATATCTGGTTTACATCTGAAACTATATCTAGAAGGAACTCTGGAAGCAGCATCAGAACGTCACCATCTCTGGTTTACATCTGAAACTATATCTAGAAGGAAATCTGGAAGCAGTATCAGAACGTCGCCATATCTGGGTCATATCTGAAACTATATCTAGAAAGAATTGCGATAGTTGATAGTAATCATTTTTGTATTGATCTTTTTCCTGAAAAGGCAAAACATAATTGTATGCAAAATCATGATGCATGAACTGTATGTCTTCAAAATTAATGAGATTCGTGTAGTATGATGCATATGCATGCTATAATGTATGAAGATGTGATGTTTATGAACGTATTTTTGTCTAAGAAAATAAATCCTTGACGGGTGCCGGGAAGTCACTCCTGGGCTGATGTTGAAGAATAGGTTTTGCTTCCGCCGGGGATGATAGTTGCAAGAATTCCGATAGGAGAAGATAACTCTATTGGGGAATAAACTTGGCGAATGGGTTACTCTGCGGGGAGACAAATACTCTAGTAATCTTGCTGGGGAGCAATACTCTGTGGGGAGAGAGACACTTTGTTGATTGTTGATAGTAACTTGCTGAGGATATCCTTGTTGTTGGAAGTGTTGATGGACTTCGCTGGGGATACGAAGGCTTCGTTGATGACGCTCTTTCCGTGGCTTTTGGCTGAGGATAACCCAGTTATATCCTGTTAGGGAAATAACTCTTTGAATAAAGCCGGGAGACGCATTCGTGCTCTGCGAGGATAAGCTTCCAGAATCTACTGGGGATAAACTTACTGCTTGGGGAGATGGATTCCAACTTTCCTGGGGAAGCTGGATTGGACTCTCCTGGGGAAGTATTGAACTGTGTTGGTTATGTTCTTCAACGGAACCTACCCTGATACCTTGGAGGATAGAACAATCAGATTGCTTAGACCACTCTTTATTGCCCCTGTTTCTATGGGGGAGGCACTTGTGGGGTGCTGATAGTTGTTGATGGACAAACCTTCTTCTGGCAGACAGATGGCAGGACATAGTCGTACGCTTTGATCCCTAACTTTTGCCTGGACCGCCCTTTCGGGTTTTCAGTCCACCGGGATACCCATTTTTGCTCAAGCCGCCTTTTCAGGTTTTCGACTTGCCGGGTGTACAGATTTTTTCGTTTCATCCCTTCATTTTGCCCGAACCCTTTTGGTTCGCCGGGAAGCCCTAATTTTTGCCTAGGTATGTCAACCTAGCGGGTCTTTGATTATGCGTAGTATCTTTTCGACTATGTCCATGTTCTCAAAACGTAGGGAGTTGCCCCTGTTAGAAGTATTTAGTCATGCCACCAGAAGGTGTTTGATCAGGCCAGATTCGTTGTTGAAATGCCCCAAGTGACTCATGCGGAGATTTGCCTCAGGCTATTTGGCCTTTGAGAGATTCACCGAATCTTGATTGGATTGCCCCAGATGATTGGACCATGATCATGTCGTGCCCCTTGATCGGAGGTGCTTTTGTTCATTAGGCATTCGTCGTGCGAATTTCTATGCGGTTCAAACAAAAAGTCATATGCAAACAAAGTTATGTTAAAAAATGCAAAGCTTATGTCTGTCTTGAAGATTTTGAAAATGCATTCTTTTTCATAAAACAAATGAATGTTTGTAAAACGTGATGTCAACTCCTTCTTTATAGTAAGCCTTCAGGAGTCAGGATACCTTTCGTAACAGTATGCTTTCGAACTAACCCATGCTTCAGCTAGGACTTTTGAGGGTTATAACGTAGCCTGGTTCACGGTTTAAGAAACAAAGGATAAAGGCTCAAATTTTATTTGTACCCACCCGCTCTTCGTGATGTTCTCCAAACCTAAACTCAGTTGATCGTACGTTAGACCTTGTTTGAGACTTTGCTCTGATTTTCCAGTGATGGTCGGACATTGATGATTTATTTGGAATAGGCAGTCATTTCCTTTTTTGTTGAGGGTTTATAAGACCTCTTTCTTGATTTTTGTTATCCCTTTCTTTCTTTTTTTGCCTGAACTGTTCCCTTTTTGGAATCACAGTCAGCGGGATGCCCCAGTTTTGTAAGTCTCCTTCATAGGTTTTGACTTAATGGATTTTTTATTTTGAAAGATAATGACTGCCTTTCTTTATTGATCATTCGGAACCATCACTGTCTTTTGTTTTGTAAGGACCTCTTTGGTGTCATTCGTTATGCACTTGGATCAACTGAGAGACTACCCTGCCCCAGGTTATGATTAAGGGTTTCAAATTTCGAAAAGAAAAACTCCTACTTCTTTGGCTCAGAGGGGTTAACGAGGGATTATCTTCCTTATAACTCCAGTGTTTAGGGATTGAAACAATGCCTGTACCTCATCAGCGGGGTCTGTTCAAAAGCATACTGTAGATTATGGTATCGTTTTCGTCATCCTCCCTCAAGAGGCTTAGAATTTTAGATCCAGAGTTGACATCAGAAAAAATATGAAAAGAAATTTGAACATAATGAAAACAATTGTATTAATTCCCAAAACAGACGTATGCGATGCATTGATAGAATAAAAGAGTTTACTATGACATTAATTGTTTGTATAAGCAAAGAAAAATACAACTCAAAAATTCAAATAAACAAAAGGCTTCAATGATTGGGCAACGGAGCAGTGATTATGTTTGGAGTCTCAGGCACTTCAAACTGAATCTCCCCGGCGTCGATCATGTCTTGAATCTTGTTCTTGAGAGGCCAGCAGTTGTCCGTAGTATGCCCCGGGCTATCAGAATGATATGCGCACCTATCATTGGGATGATAGTTGGGAGCAGAAGTGTTCGGATTCCGAAGAGGAGCCCTTAAGGTGATCAGCCCTGCCTTCAACATTTGTTGCATCGCTTGATCCAGCGACATGTTGATTTTGGTGTACTGTCGTTTCTCCTTGCGCTGCTGCCCCTGTCCTTGTTGAGCAGGTCCAGGATTGGAGATCTGGATTGCCCCTACCTCACGACGGCTCTTTTTACCGTGCACAGCATTGGATTCTTTCTTTCCATGATGAGGCTTTTTATCAGAAGGTGCAGCCTCTTGAATTTTCCCAGACCGGATGCCAGCTTCTATTCGCTCTCCAGTCAAGATAAGATCTGTGAATCCAGCAGACGAATTCCCAATTAGGTGGTTGTAGAACGGACCAGACAGGGTCCCCAAGAACATATCGACAAGTTCCCGATCAGTCAGAGGTGGTTGTACCCTTCCAGCAAGATCCCTCCATTTCTGCGCATATTCTTTAAAACCTTCGCTTGCACCTAGCGACATACCCTGGAGTTGGGTACGTGTAGGGGCAAGGTCGGCATTATATTGATACTGCTTGTAGAAAGCAGTAGCCAACTCCTCCCAGTTACGAATCTTGGTCCCATCTAGCTGATAGAACCATTCGAGATGAGTCCCTGAAAGACTCTCCTGGAAGAAGTGGATCCACAAATTCTTGTCCACCGTATATGGTTGAATCTTCCGAACATAGGACCTGAGATGTAACTTGGGACAAGACGCCCCGTCATACTTGGTAAAGGATGGTGCTTTGAACTTCCGAGGAATAATCACACCAGTTGACAAACCCAGATCTCCAAAATCCAGCCCAGGTACCTGTTGGATCTCCATAGCATTCAGCCTATCCTCCAACTGTTTGTACTTGTCTTCGGCAGGAGGGTATTATTCGTCGTTGAAATCTGTCTCGTTGTCGGAGACCACTGGACTGGGAACCCTTTCCTCCTGATGACTACTTCCCCTCACAGATGGAGTTGTCCTCTCAGTTTCAATCTGCGGTGTATTCCCAGATCTGCGTCTAGGGTTGAACAAAACAGTCCTCTTCTTCTTCTTTTCCTTCTTTAAGAACAAAGCCTTCAGATCTTGTTGCCCCTGGGTCAAATTCATGATCAGCCCTTGGAACTGGGCGTTCTGAGCCTGGAGGGCCTTGATAGTATGCTCGGTTGAGGATTCAGGATTCATGACGAGAATGCTGAAATAAACAGCGAAGAAGGTAATTAGCCTGCAGAGAAAGGGTACCTGTTATGCAATGATATGTATGATATGCATGCAATGATTTCAAGGACCTCGAGGGGTAAACCAATTGTTAGAGTTGGAAACTGGTAACTTGATTGAAGGTACTTCATGTTGTTGAGAGTCCTTCTTCAAGGGTCAGAGGCTCACCATATCCAGTGGGTCATAGCCCCTGACAACCTTATCTAGAGGAAAATAAATCCTCTTTGCCCCTTGCTGGACAGTTGATTCGTCATGACCTGCATCACAAGCCCTTGAGATCCTTGAAATGGGTTAGGATGTATGCAATGGTATGATGTCATGCTATGCATGGGGTAATGTGAGTAACCCTGTTATGAGTCCCAATTAAGGACTATAAACAAACCCTGCAAGAAATTCAGTATACTTTGTTATGAGTCCCAATTAAGGACTATAAACAAAACCTGCAAGAGACCTAGTAAACCCTATTATGAGTCCCCATTAAGGACTATAAACAAAACCTGCAAGTAGCTCAAGTGTCAGATAACAAGCATGCAAGTAGTCAAGTTGGAAGGCACACAAGTCACACAAGAGAAGCCCTTAGAGTTTAGGCCAGCATGAGGTCTAGGTACTACCCTCCTTCAGTTTGTTGGTTCATACCTGTCCTAAAAGTAACCGGGTTCTTAGAGGATCCCAATATCATTGACTACCCTCAATCGGTCATAACTCCAGCATCACAATCTTTTCTTGCGGCCAGAACCATCACGAGAGTTTAGCCTCAATGGGCGTAGCATACTGCTACTGTTCTAATGGCCAAGTTGGGTCATTTAAGGTTCTAAGGTCTGTTGGTGCTTAATGACTCCTCAGAAGACCCATATTCTCCTCGTTGCAACACAAGGGATATCGGTACAGACCAAGGTGCCACACCAACGTAGCCACTGTTTCACCCGTGTCGGTCTACGCCGGACAGGTCCCTCACAGCTTATGCTACCTAAACAGGGTATCCCCAGATCCGGGTTAGGATCTATGTAACTCCCATGCAACCCACAAATTTAAAGCAGACAAGTCAATACAATTGAAAACACAGTTATGAACTAACCCTAAGGTACACCTCACTTTAAGTTTAAGTCCCCAGCAGAGTCGCCAGTTCTGTGATCGTTGGATCTGGAACTGACTGTTTAACGCTGGTTCGCGAAATGTCGCGGAAGCAAGAGTCGCCGCCGTCTTTTATTTTCTCCAAATGGAAAGGACAAAAGCACAGAAAAATTCCTTAAAGAGATTGCTCTCGGTTCGGGAGGTAGATTATAGAAAGGGAAGGTGTTAGCACCCTTTCTATCCATGGTTATCCATGGGCTCTTAGATACTTTCTCATTTGTGTTTTCAAAAATGGTTTGTTTGCTTTTCAACTGTGGGTTTTAAAAAGTTTCTTTGAAAATTCCAGTTCGACTCTTGTATCAGTCCTCAAGAGTGTTTGAAAAATTGCTTTCGAAAGCTTTTGAAAATGTGTCGGTGTGAAAAGTATTTTGATTTGTTTTAAAATTAGAGCAAGTATCTACGAGAACCTACCCTAAGGAATTCGTCTGTGTAAATGTCCTTTAAAGTAGTGCCATCCCACCATTGAGAGGTAGGTAGCACCACCGTTGGAGGTGTTCGGGTCAATTCGAGGTTCGGGACATGGTGATCACCAGAGCAATGGGAAGACACCTTAGAAGCTACCCTCATGCCAGGTTCCCGGATCATGAGGACTTACTAAGACATCCTCTACTCGACGATCACCTTTCGAAGGCAAGGCAACAGTGAGGCGTACCCTAGGGGTGGTGTGTGCGATTTGTGTGTCGTTTTCATTTGCATTTATCTTGTCATATGATTGGTGTTCTACGCTTGTTTTTATTATGGCCATTCATTCTTGCATGCTTTGTTTAACAGTTTAAAAGTTGCGAGGAAAAGTAAATCTAAAGCTATTACAAATGGCGCGGGTCCACATCGCCAAAATTAAACCGGACCCGATTTGACAGAAAAGTAAAGAAAATTAAAAGTGCGAGAAGTAATTACAAGGCTTTGGGAGAGGTACATAATTATTTAAATGACATAAAATAAATACGCGAATAAATAAGAAATTAATAATGTGGGCGTTGGACCCTTTTGCAAAATATTAAAATTAATGAGGAATTAAAATTAAGGAATGCTTGTTTTTGGTGTTTTTATGTATTTTGAGATTTTAATAAAAAGAAATTAATTAACATTAACTACTAACCCTAATTCTATTTATTTTTAAATTTATTAAGAAAAATGTTGAAGTTTTTAACCTAATTTAAACCTAAGTGATTTATGTACAATTTAATTATAAAAATAAATAAATAAATAATATTATGGTAAAAAGGAAAATTAAAAGGAATAAAAATTATCAATTAAACCTAATTCTACATTTTTTAGATTTTGTTATGAAAGAATTAAAATTTACCCTAATTTATACTAATTAATTTTACATGCATTTATTTACAAGAAAATATTAAAATAAAATATTTATCATGTTTTTTGTCTTTTCTGATTTTTAGGCATTTTTTATGTTTTTGTAAAATAATTAATTTAACTAAAAGAATAATAATTAAAAAGGATAAAAATAATGAAAAGATAAAAAAAATAACAAAATGTTGCAAACCTTGGGGGTATCAGTCCCCAGATGGAGGTGTAATTCAGTAATCTGGCCCATTAAAATTGGCCTTTTTTGACTTTTTCCAGATAGCGTACACATGCGTTTGACCATGGTATATGGTGTTCTCCACTCTCAGCCTTTGATCTGATTCCCTGAGACGCGTGGCTGGTTGATTAAGAAGGTGTATGATGCGCCTTGAACGTTAGTACTGCATGGGAAGATGATTGGAAAAATATTATTGAGAAAGCATGAGACCTGGGGCTCGAACCCAGGTCATGCGTATTACCAAACCTTATGCCTGCCAGCTGAACCATTGAAACATTTTGTTAAATAAATAAACAACGAACAATATAATATGAAACAACGCGCTAGTGGGTAAACACGCGCGAATTTCAAATCAGCGTATCATGCTTTGCCACGAGGTCATCTTCCTCGTTGTGTTTTTTCTGAAAATATAATAAACATAAGCAACGGTTTTTAAACGTTGCTAAAAGTGCTATATGGAAAAATAGCGAATAGGCCATAAGGCCTCTTAAATTGATCGCGATGGGTGGTTCCTGTTCGTCCAGATGCGTCAAGTTCAATGGTTTTGGTCTCGTCCCCCAATTTTGCTTTATTTCAAAAGCCCTAATTCTAAGGTTGAAGAACCCTAATCTGCATCAATGGCATAATCATGGATATAGCACAAAAACGCAATTAATGTAAACGGTTAGCTTCAGAATCTCATAATAAACAAGAATCCATGAATAAAATGCTGTGAAAATGCTTAGAATACAAAACACGATAATGAAAAATATGTGAGACAGGTTGACTTCTGGATACCGTTTCACGGCGTTTCAATTGATGTTTTTGATTGGAATACGTCCAATGATGCTGGAGGAAACTAATGGAACAGGAATTAGGCCTTGAATCGCCCTAAAAAGTGCTTTTCAGTTTTGAGTTTTTAGGAAAAAATTCAAGTTTGCAATGGCCTTTGAGCGCAGCTTTCTTGTCTCCTGTGATTAGGTTTTTGTTTAGGCATATGTAGTGAACAAATTAGGTCAACAAAACTCAATCAAATCCATGGCATTGATGGTTTTTGGAAATTTGATTTTAAGGATCTTTTTCATATCTTTTCCATGTGTTCTTTGTGTCAATTATGATCAATTTGCTCCAAATCTTTCCTTATTGACTTAGGCACGAAATCTTGAGGCTGAAATATGTACAAAAAGATTTGCAAACTTAGGTTAGTATTTTTCCTATATTTAATTTGATTTAAATGAATTAATATAAATAAAAATTCAAATAAATAAATAAAAAATGAGAAAATACTTCCCTTTGGGCCAAGTGGTCGTGCACATATCATGGATGATGAATCATGGAAGAAAAATGGGCCCATTAGCAATTTTAGGTCATTTGAATCAATGTTGACTTTTCAAAATATCCAAAAATTTCCCAACTTCCACAAGGCATAACTTGCTCAATTTTTAAGCTTTTCTCATGTTCTTGGACATTTTGGAAAGGTCTTTGAGTCCTCTAACCAATGCCTTTTGTCCCATGTCATTTTGATTTACCAATCTCAAGTTATGGCCTTTGACTTAAAGTCCCTTTTTGTTGACTTTTGAAAATGACCTATAATGTTGAAATTGATAACTTTTTGTGAGAGCATTTCTTGGACTTTAAGTATGAAGATGAGTTGTAGGAAATGTCTTTCTCTTCAAAATGAGCTTTGGATGGAATTTTTCTGATAATCCATGTGAAAGTTATGCCCTGGTCAATTTCAGTTGACTTTTTCAACTGTCCAAATAAGGAAATTTTTGCATCTTTGATGATTTCTGAGCCAAATTTGAGAATCATGATCAAGCATTGATCAAATGATGTTTGTGGCTTCAAAATGATATATTGACCAAAAATTTGAACTTTTGACTGTCAAATGACCATTTTGCCCCTACAGTTGACTATAGTGCAATTAGGGTTTTTGACTGTGCAATTTTGAGCTGAATGCCTTGAAATTTGATATGAGGATACTTGACCATATTTGTAAGCATATGAGACTTGATTGGACCTTTGAAAACTTCATTTTCTTGATCAGTACACAAACCCTAATCTTGACTGTATAGGAGACTTTTGCACTGTGCAACCCTTGGGGAATTTTGCAGCTTGACTTGGCAATTTCCTGAAGAATATGGGAGGGCAAATTTTGGGGTACAACAGTTGCCCCTGTTCAATCTTCTTAGACCTGAGGATGCAGATTGGCTGACGTGCCTTTCGTAATCCGAGGGTAGAAGATGATTGGACACTATAGTGCCCAGAAATTTGCGCTCGCATAGTAGCAGTGATGGGGGAATGGGCTTATAGATGCCATTTAGAGGTTGATGAACTAGGATGATGGGCTTATAGATGCCATCTGGATGTTGATCGCGTAAGAGATTCCTTAGCGAGAACCTGCATACCTGCAAAAGAAACATGAGTACCTGACACGTTGCGGGAGTTGGTTTTCAGATGCTTGGTATAGATGCGTCCTGACTGATTACAGGAGCTGAGTCTGGAGCTTCAAAAGATGATGAATGAACCAGGGATGGTTGCTACCTTGGCATGAATGGTAAGAGAACCTTGGGTGATTTTAACTTCAACAACGCTCGTTGAGAAAAATCTTGGCGGGAATTACCATCTTTGCAGTATCGGGAAGAGAACCATAGAAAATTATAATCTGAAAGGAAATTGTCACCTCACTCACCGTCGGAGAGGGAACCATAGGAGACTATCATCTCACTCACCGTCAGAGAGGGAACCGTTAGGGATAACTTCTACTGAGTCTTCATCAGAAAAATCTGTTGGGAGTCGATTTAGCTGGACTAGAGAAGGCCTTGGACGGGATAACAACAGAGAATCTTAGGGTCGATTAACTGAACCGGTCTAGGTCTTGAAATGTCTTCAACTGGAATAAGTGTCAGAACATCGCCATATCTGGTTCATATCTGGACTATATCTGGAAGGAAATCTGGAAGCAGCATCAGAACGTCACCATATCTGGTTTACATCTGAAACTATATCTGGAAGGAAATCTGGAAGCAGCATCAGAATGTCACCATATCTGGTTTACATCTGAAATTATATCTGGAAGGAACTCTGGAAGCAGCATCAGAACGTCACCATCTCTGGTTTACATCTGAAACTATATCTGGAAGGAAATCTGGAAGTAGTATCAGAACATCGCCATCTCTGGGTCATATCTGAAACTATATCTAGAAAGAAATCTGGAAGCAGTATCTGAACGTCACCATCTCTGGGTCATATCTGAAATTATATCTAGAAAGAAATCTGGAAGCAGCATCAGAACGTCACCATATCTGGTTTACATCTGAAACTATATCTGGAAGGAAATCTGGAAGCAGTATCAGAACGTCACCATATATAGTTTACATCTGAAACTATATCTAGAAGGATATCTGGAAGCAATATCAGAACGTCACCATATCTGGGTCATATCTGAAACTATATCTAGAAGGAAATCTGGAAGCAGCATCAAAACGTCACCATATCTGGGTCATATCTGAAACTATATCTGGAAAGAAATCTGGAAGCAGTATCAGAACGTCACCATATCTGGGTCATATCTGAAACTATATCTAGAAGGAAATCTGGAAGCAGCATCAGAACGTCACCATATCTGGTTTACATCTGAAACTATATCTAGAAGGATATCTGGAAGCAGTATCAGAACGTCACCATATCTGGGTCATATCTGAAACTATATCTAGAAGGAAATCTGGAAGCAGCATCAAAACGTCACCATATCTGGGTCATATCTGAAACTATATCTGGAAAGAAATCTGGAAGCAGCATCAGAACGTCACCATATCTGGTTTACATCTGAAACTATATCTAGAAGGATATCTGGAAGGAGTATCAGAACGTCACCATATCTGGGTCATATCTGAAACTATATCTAGAAGGAAATCTGGAAGCAGCATCAGAACGTCACCATATCTGGGTCATATCTGAAACTATATCTGGAAAGAAATCTGGAAGCAGTATCAGAACGTCACCATATCTGGGTCATATCTGAAACTATATCTAGAAGGAAATCTGGAAGCAGCATCAGAACGTCACCATATCTGGTTTACATCTGAAACTATATCTAGAAGGATATCTGGAAGGAGTATCAGAACGTCGCCATATCTGGTTTACATCTGAAACTATATCTAGAAGGAACTCTGGAAGCAGCATCAGAACGTCACCATCTCTGGTTTACATCTGAAACTATATCTAGAAGGAAATCTGGAAGCAGTATCAGAACGTCGCCATATCTGGGTCATATCTGAAACTATATCTAGAAAGAATTGCGATAGTTGATAGTAATCATTTTTGTATTGATCTTTTTCCTGAAAAGGCAAAACATAATTGTATGCAAAATCATGATGCATGAACTGTATGTCTTCAAAATTAATGAGATTCGTGTAGTATGATGCATATGCATGCTATAATGTATGAAGATGTGATGTTTATGAACGTATTTTTGTCTAAGAAAATAAATCCTTGACGGGTGCCGGGAAGTCACTCCTGGGCTGATGTTGAAGAATAGGTTTTGCTTCCGCCGGGGATGATAGTTGCAAGAATTCCGATAGGAGAAGATAACTCTATTGGGGAATAAACTTGGCGAATGGGTTACTCTGCGGGGAGACAAATACTCTAGTAATCTTGCTGGGGAGCAATACTCTGTGGGGAGAGAGACACTTTGTTGATTGTTGATAGTAACTTGCTGAGGATATCCTTGTTGTTGGAAGTATTGATGGACTTCGCTGGGGATACGAAGGCTTCGTTGATGACGCTCTTTCCGTGGCTTTTGGTTGAGGATAACCCAGTTATATCCTGTTAGGGAAATAACTCTTTGAATAAAGCCGGGAGACGCATTCGTGCTCTGCGAGGATAAGCTTCCAGAATCTACTGGGGATAAACTTACTGCTTGGGGAGATGGATTCCAACTTTCTTGGGGAAGCTGGATTGGACTCTCCTGGGGAAGTATTGAACTGTGTTGGTTATGTTCTTCAATGGAACCTACCCTGATACCTTGGAGGATAGAACAATCAGATTGCTTAGACCACTCTTTATTGCCCCTGTTTCTATGGGGGAGGCACTTGTGGGGTGCTGATAGTTGTTGATGGACAAACCTTCTTCTGGCAGACAGATGGCAGGACATAGTCGTACGCTTTGATCCCTAACTTTTGCCTGGACCGCCCTTTCGGGTTTTCAGTCCACCGGGATACCCATTTTTGCTCAAGCCGCCTTTTCAGGTTTTCGACTTGCCGGGTGTACAGATTTTTTCGTTTCATCCCTTCATTTTGCCCGAACCCTTTTGGTTCGCCGGGAAGCCCTAATTTTTGCCTAGGTATGTCAACCTAGCGGGTCTTTGATTATGCGTAGTATCTTTTCGACTATGTCCATGTTCTCAGAACGTAGGGAGTTGCCCCTGTTAGAAGTATTTAGTCATGCCACCAGAAGGTGTTTGATCAGGCCAGATTCGTTGTTGAAATGCCCCAAGTGACTCATGCGGAGATTTGCCTCAGGCTATTTGGCCTTTGAGAGATTCACCGAATCTTGATTGGATTGCCCCAGATGATTGGACCATGATCATGTCGTGCCCCTTGATCGGAGGTGCTTTTGTTCATTAGGCATTCGTCGTGCGAATTTCTATGCGGTTCAAACAAAAAGTCATATGCAAACAAAGTTATGTTAAAAAATGCAAAGCTTATGTCTGTCTTGAAGATTTTGAAAATGCATTCTTTTTCATAAAACAAATGAATGTTTGTAAAACGTGATGTCAACTCCTTCTTTATAGTAAGCCTTCAGGAGTCAGGATACCTTTCGTAACAGTATGCTTTCGAACTAACCCATGCTTCAGCTAGGACTTTTGTGGGTTATAACGTAGCCTGGTTCACGGTTTAAGAAACAAAGGATAAAGGCTCAAATTTTATTTGTACCCACCCGCTCTTCGTGATGTTCTCCAAACCTAAACTCAGTTGATCGTACGTTAGACCTTGTTTGAGACTTTGCTCTGATTTTCCAGTGATGGTCGGACATTGATGATTTATTTGGAATAGGCAGTCATTTCCTTTTTTGTTGAGGGTTTATAAGACCTCTTTCTTGATTTTTGTTATCCCTTTCTTTCTTTTTTTGCCTGAACTGTTCCCTTTTTGGAATCACAGTCAGCGGGATGCCCCAGTTTTGTAAGTCTCCTTCATAGGTTTTGACTTAATGGATTTTTTATTTTGAAAGATAATGACTGCCTTTCTTTATTGATCATTCGGAACCATCACTGTCTTTTGTTTTGTAAGGACCTCTTTGGTGTCATTCGTTATGCACTTGGATCAACTGAGAGACTACCCTGCCCCAGGTTATGATTAAGGGTTTCAAATTTCGAAAAGAAAAACTCCTACTTCTTTGGCTCAGAGGGGTTAACGAGGGATTATCTTCCTTATAACTCCAGTGTTTAGGGATTGAAACAATGCCTGTACCTCATCAGCAGGGTCTGTTCAAAAGCATACTGTAGATTATGGTATCGTTTTCGTCATCCTCCCTCAAGAGGCTTAGAATTTTAGATCCAGAGTTGACATCAGAAAAAATATGAAAAGAAATTTGAACATAATGAAAACAATTGTATTAATTCCCAAAACAGACGTATGCGATGCATTGATAGAATAAAAGAGTTTGCTATGACATTAATTGTTTGTATAAGCAAAGAAAAATACAACTCAAAAATTCAAATAAACAAAAGGCTTCAATGATTGGGCAACGAAGCAGTGATTATGTTTGGAGTCTCAGGCACTTCAAACTGAATCTCCCCGGCGTCGATCATGTCTTGAATCTTGTTCTTGAGAGGCCAGCAGTTGTCCGTAGTATGCCCCGGGCTATCAGAATGATATGCGCACCTATCATTGGGATGATAGTTGGGAGCAGAAGTGTTCGGATTCCGAAGAGGAGCCCTTAAGGTGATCAGCCCTGCCTTCAACATTTGTTGCAGCGCTTGATCCAGCGACATGTTGATTTTGGTGTACTGTCGTTTCTCCTTGCGCTGCTGCCCCTGTCCTTGTTGAGCAGGTCCAGGATTGGAGATCTGGATTGCCCCTACCTCATGACGGCTCTTTTTACCGTGCACAGCATTGGATTCTTTCTTTCCATGATGAGGCTTTTTATCAGAAGGTGCAGCCTCTTGAATTTTCCCAGACCGGATGCCAGCTTCTATTCGCTCTCCAGTCAAGATAAGATCTGTGAATCCAGCAGACGAATTCCCAATTAGGTGGTTGTAGAACGGACCAGACAGGGTCCCCAAGAACATATCGACAAGTTCCCGATCAGTCAGAGGTGGTTGTACCCTTCCAGCAAGATCCCTCCATTTCTGCGCATATTCTTTAAAACCTTCGCTTGCACCTAGCGACATACCCTGGAGTTGGGTACGTGTAGGGGCAAGGTCGGCATTATATTGATACTGCTTGTAGAAAGCAGTAGCCAACTCCTCCCAGTTACGAATCTTGGTCCCATCTAGCTGATAGAACCATTCGAGATGAGTTCCTAAAAGACTCTCCTGGAAGAAGTGGATCCACAAATTCTTGTCCACCGTATATGGTTGAATCTTCCGAACATAGGACCTGAGATGTAACTTGGGACAAGACGCCCCGTCATACTTGGTAAAGGATGGTGCTTTGAACTTCCGAGGAATAATCACACCAGTTGACAAACCCAGATCTCCAAAATCCAGCCCAGGTACCTGTTGGATCTCCATAGCATTCAGCCTATCCTCCAACTGTTTGTACTTGTCTTCGGCAGGAGGGTATTATTCGTCGTTGAAATCTGTCTCGTTGTCGGAGACCACTGGACTGGGAACCCTTTCCTCCTGATGACTACTTCCCCTCACAGATGGAGTTGTCCTCTCAGTTTCAATCTACGGTGTATTCCCAGATCTGCGTCTAGGGTTAAACAAAACAGTCCTCTTCTTCTTCTTTTCCTTCTTTAAGAACAAAGCCTTCAGATCTTGTTGCCCCTGGGTCAAATTCATGATCAGCCCTTGGAACTGGGCGTTCTGAGCCTGGAGGGCCTTGATAGTATGCTCGGTTGAGGATTCAGGATTCATGACGAGAATGCTGAAATAAACAGCGAAGAAGGTAATTAGCCTGCAGAGAAAGGGTACCTGTTATGCAATGATATGTATGATATGCATGCAATGATTTCAAGGACCTCGAGGGGTAAACCAATTGTTAGAGTTGGAAACTGGTAACTTGATTGAAGGTACTTCATGTTGTTGAGAGTCCTTCTTCAAGGGTCAGAGGCTCACCATATCCAGTGGGTCATAGCCCCTGACAACCTTATCTAGAGGAAAATAAATCCTCTTTGCCCCTTGCTGGACAGTTGATTCGTCATGACCTGCATCACAAGCCCTTGAGATCCTTGAAATGGGTTAGGATGTATGCAATGGTATGATGTCATGCTATGCATGGGGTAATGTGAGTAACCCTGTTATGAGTCCCAATTAAGGACTATAAACAAACCCTGCAAGAAATTCAGTATACTTTGTTATGAGTCCCAATTAAGGACTATAAACAAAACCTGCAAGAGACCTAGTAAACCCTGTTATGAGTCCCCATTAAGGACTATAAACAAAACCTGCAAGTAGCTCAAGTGTCAGATAACAAGCATGCAAGTAGTCAAGTTGGAAGGCACACAAGTCACACAAGAGAAGCCCTTAGAGTTTAGGCCAGCATGAGGTCTAGGTACTACCCTCCTTCAGTTTGTTGGTTCATACCTGTCCTAAAAGTAACCGGGTTCTTAGAGGATCCCAATATCATTGACTACCCTCAATCGGTCATAACTCCAGCATCGCAATCTTTTCTTGCAGCCAGAACCATCACGAGAGTTTAGCCTCAATGGGCGTAGCATACTGCTACTGTTCTAATGGCCAAGTTGGGTCATTTAAGGTTCTAAGGTCTGTTGGTGCTTAATGACTCCTCAGAAGACCCATATTCTCCTCGTTGCAACACAAGGGATATCGGTACAGACCAAGGTGCCACACCAACGTAGCCACTGTTTCACCCGTGTCGGTCTACGCCGGACAGGTCCCTCACAGCTTATGCTACCTAAACAGGGTATCCCCAGATCCGGGTTAGGATCTATGTAACTCCCATGCAACCCATAAATTTAAAGCAGACAAGTCAATACAATTGAAAACACAGTTATGAACTAACCCTAAGGTACACCTCACTTTAAGTTTAAGTCCCCAGCAGAGTCGCCAGTTCTGTGATCGGTGGATCTGGAACTGACTGTTTAACGCTGGTTCGCGAAATGTCGCGGAAGCAAGAGTCGCCACCGTCTTTTATTTTCTCCAAATGGAAAGGACAAAAGCACATAAAAATTCCTTAAAGAGATTGCTCTCGGTTCGGGAGGTAGATTATAGAAAGGGAAGGTGTTAGCACCCTTTCTATCCATGGTTATCCATGGGCTCTTAGATACTTGCTCATTTGTGTTTTCAAAAATGGTTTGTTTGCTTTTCAACTGTGGGTTTTAAAAGGCTCTTAGAAGACTATTAGTTAATGACATATATTTCATATATGTTCGTAATAATTAAAACTATATAATGAGGCTAGATAGTAAATTTATTCACCATATTCACATTGTATTATGGTATAATAGATGTAAACAATTTCAATATTATTCTTCTTATCCATCACTAAATTTTAGGTTACTTACTAAGAAACCAAGTTAAAAGACTATTAGTTAATGACATATATTTCATATACGTTCGTAACAATTAAAATGATATAATGAGGTTAGATAGTAAATTTATTCACCATATTCATATTGTATTATGGTATAATAGATGTAAATAATTTCAATATTATTCTTCTTATCCATCACCAAATTTTAGGTTACTTCATCACCAAGAAACTAAGTTAAAAGACTATTAATTTATGACATATATTTCATATACGTTCATAATAATTAAAACTATATAATGAGGTTAGATAGTAAATTTATTCACCATATTCACATTGTATTATGGTATAATAGATGTAAACAATTTCAATATTATTCTTCTTATCCATCACCAAATTTTAGGTTACTTCATCACCAAGAAACCAAGTTAAAAGACTAATAGTTAATGACATGTATTTCATATACGTTCGTAATAATTAAAACTATATAATGAGGTTAGATAGTAAATTTATTCACCATATTCACATTGTATTATGTTATAATATATGTAAACAATGTCAATATTATTCTTATTATCCATCACCAAATTTTAGGTTACTTCATCAATAAGAAACTACGTTAAAAGACTATTAATTTATGACATATATTTCATATACGTTCATAATAATCAAAACTATATAATGAGGTTAGATAGTAAATTTATTCACCATATTCACATTGTATTATGTTATAATAGATGTAAACAATTTTAATATTATTCTTCTTATCCATCACCAAATTTTAGTTTACTTCATCACTAAGAAACTAAGTTAAAAGACTATTAGTTAATGACATATATTGTATATACGTTCGTAACAATTAAAACTATATAATGAGGTTAGATAGTAAATTTATTCACCATATTCATATGGTATTATGGTATAATAGATTTAAACAATTTCAATATTATTCTTCTTATCGATCACCAAATTTTAGGTTACTTCATCACCAAGAAACTAAGTAAAAAGACTATTAATTAATGACATATATTTCATATACATTCGTTATTATTAAAACTATATAATGAATCTAGATAGCATATTTATTCACCATATTCACATTGTATTATGGTATAATATATGTAAACAATTTCAATATTTTACTTCTTCTCCATCACCAAATTTTTGGTTACTTCATCACTAAAAAACTAAGTTAAAAGGCTATTATTTAATGACAAAAATTTCATAATTGTTCGTAGAAATTAAAATTATACAATGAGTCTTGATAGTATATTTATTTACCATATTCACATTGTATTATGTTATAACAGATATAAACAATTTCAATATTATTCTTCTTATCCATCGCCAAATTTTAAGTTACTTCATCACTAAGAAACTAAGTTAAAAGACTATTAATTAATGACATATATTTCATATATTTCGTAATAATTAAAACTATATAATTAGGCTAGATAGTATATTTATTCACCGTATTCACATTGTATTATGGTATAACAGATATAAACAACTTCAATATTATTCTTCTTATCCATCACTAAATTTTAGGTTACTTCATCACTAAGAAACCAAGTTAAAAGACTATTAGTTAATGACATATATTTCATATACGATCGTAACAATTAAAACGATATAATGAAGTTAGATAGTAAATTTATTCACCATATTCATATTGTATTATGGTATAATAGATGTAAACAATGTCAATATTATTCTTATTATCCATCACCAAATTTTAGGTTACTTCATCACCAAGAAACTAAGTTAAAAGACTATTAATTTATAACAAATATTTCATATACGTTTATAATAATTAAAAATATATAATGAGGTAAGATAGTAAATTTATTCACCATATTCACATTTTATTATGCTGTAATAGATGTAAACAATTTCAATATTATTCTTCTTATCCATCACCAAATTTTAGGTTACTTCATCACTTAGAAACCAAGTTAAAAGACTATTAGTTAATGACATATATTTCATATACGTTCGTAACAATTAAAACTATATAATGAGATTAGATAGTAAATTTATTCACCATATTCACATTTTATTATGTTATAATAGATGTAAACAATTTCAATATTATTCTTATTATCCATCTCCAAATTTTAGGTTACTTCATCAATAAGAAACTAAGTTAAAAGACTATTAATTTATGACATATATTTCATATATGTTCATAATAATCAAAACTATATAATGAGGTTAGATAGTAAATTTATTCACCTTATTCACATTGTATTATGTTATAATAGATGTAAACAATTTTTAATATTATTCTTCTTATCCATCACCAAATTTTAGGTTACTTCATCACTAAGAAACTAAGTTAACAGACTCTTAGTTAATGACATATATTTTATATACGTTCGTAACAATTAAAACTATATAATGAGGTTAGACAGTAAATTTATTCACCATATTCATATTGTATTATGGTATAATAGATGTAAACAATTTCAATATTATTCTTCTTAACCATCAGCAAATTTTAAGTTACTTCATCACTAAGAAACTAAGTTAAAAGACTATTAATTAATGACATATATTTCATATATGTTCGTAATAATTAAAACTATATAATTAAGCTATATAGTATATTTATTCACCGTATTCACATTGTATTATGGTATAACAGATATAAACAACTTCAATATTATTATTCTTATCCATCACTAAATTTTAGGTTACTTCATCACTAAGAAACCTAGTTAAAAGACTATTAGTTAATGACATATATTTCATATATGTTCGTAATAATTAAAACTATATAATTAGGCTAGATAGTAAATTTATTCACCATATTCACATTGTATTATGGTATAATAGATGTAAACAATTTCAATATTATTCTTCTTATCCATCACTAAATTTTAGGTTACTTACTAAGAAACCAAGTTAAAAGACTATTAGTTAATGACATATATTTCATATACGTTCGTAACAATTAAAACGATATAATGAGGTTAGATTGTAAATTTATTCACCATATTCATATTGTATTATGGTATAATAGATGTAAATAATTTCAATATTATTCTTCTTATCCATCACCAAATTTTAGGTTACTTCATCACCAAGAAACTAAGTTAAAAGACTATTAATTTATGACATATATTTCATATACGTTCATAATAATTAAAACTATATAATGAGGTTAGATAGTAAATTTATTCATCATATTCACATTGTATTATGGTATAATAGATGTAAACAATTTCAATATTATTCTTCTTATCCATCACCAAATTTAGGTAACTTCATCACTAAGAAACCAAGTTAAAAGACTAATAGTTAATGACATGTATTTCATATACGTTCGTAACAATTAAAACTATATAATGAGGTTAGATAGTAAATTTATTCACCATATTCACATTGTATTATGTTATAATATATGTAAACAATGTCAATATTATTCTTATTATCCATCACCAAATTTTAGGTTACTTCATCAATAAGAAACTACGTTAAAAGACTATTAATTTATGACATATATTTCATATACGTTCATAATAATCAAAACTATATAATGAGGTTAGATAGTAAATTTATTCACCATATTCACATTGTATTATGTTATAATAGATGTAAACAATTTTAATATTATTCTTCTTATCCATCACCAAATTTTAGGTTACTTCATCACTAAGAAACTAAGTTAAAAGACTATTAGTTAATGACATATATTTTATATACGTTCGTAACAATTAAAACTATATAATGAGGTTAGATAGTAAATTTATTCACCATATTCATATTTTATTATGGTATAATAGATTTAAACAATTTCAATATTCTTCTTCTTATCGATCACCAAATTTTAGGTTACTTCATCACCAAGAAACTAAGTCAAAAGACTATTAATTAATGACATATATTTCATATACATTCGTAATTATTAAAACTATATAATGAATCTAGATAGCATATTTATTCACCATATTCACATTGTATTATGGTATAATAGATGTAAACAATTTCAATATTTTACTTCTTCTCCATCACCAAATTTTTGGTTACTTCATCACTAAGAAACTAAGTTAAAAGGCTATTATTTAATGACAAATATTTCATATATGTTCGTAGAAATTAAAATTATACAATGAGTCTTGATAGTATATTTATTTACCATATTCACATTATATTATGTTATAACAGATATAAACAATTTCAATATTCTTCTTCTTATCCATCGCCAAATTTTAAGTTACTTCATCACTAAGAAACTAAGTTAAAAGACTATTAATTAATGACATATATTTCATATATGTTCGTAATAATTAAAACTATATAATTAGGCTAGATAGTATATTTATTCACCGTATTCACATTGTATTATGGTATAACAGATATAAACAACTTTAATATTATTCCTCTTATCCATCACTAAATTTTAGGTTATTTCATCACTAAGAAACCAAGTTATAAGACTATTAGTTAATGACATATATTTCATATATGTTCGTAATAATTAAAACTATATAATTAGGCTAGATAGTAAATTTATTCACCGTATTCACATTGTATTATGGTATAATAGATGTAAACAATTTCAATATTATTATTCTTATCCATCACTAAATTTTAGGTTACTTCATCACTAAGAAACCAAGTTAAAAGACTATTAGTTAATGACATATATTTCATATACGTTCGTAACAATTAAAACGATATAATGAGGTTAGATAGTAAATTTATTCACCATATTCATATTGTATTATGGTATAATAGATGTAAATAATTTCAATATTATTCTTCTTATCCATCACCAAATTTTAGGTTACTTCATCACCATGAAACTAAGTTAAAAGACTATTAATTTATGACATATATTTCATATACGTTTATAATAATTAACACTATATAATGAGGTTAGATAGTAAATTTATTCACCATATTCAAATTGTATTATGGTATAATAGATGTAAACAATTTCAATATTATTCTTCTTATCCATCACCAAATTTTAGGTTACTTCATCACTAAGAAACCAAGTTAAAAGACTAATAGTTAATGACATATATTTCATATACGTTCGTAACAATTAAAACTATATAATGAGGTTAAATAGTAAATTTATTTACCATATTCTCATTGTATTATGTTATAATATATGTAAACAATGTCAATATTATTCTTATTATCCATCACCAAATTTTAGGTTACTTCATCAATAAGAAACTACGTTAAAAGACTATTAATTTATGACATATATTTCATATACGTTCATAATAATCAAAACTATATAATGAGGTTAGATAGTAAATTTATTCACCATATTCACATTGTATTATATTATAATAGATGTAAACAATTTTAATATTCTTCTTCTGATCCATCACCAAATTTTAGGTTACTTCATCACTAAGAAACTAAGTTAAAAGACTATTAGTTAATTACATATATTTTATATACGTTCGTAACAATTAAAAATATATAATTAGGTTAGATAGTAAATTTATTCACCATATTCATATTGTATTACGGTATAAGAGATTTAAACAATTTCAATATTATTCTTCTTATCGATCACCAAATTTTAGGTTACTTCATCACCAAGAAACTAAGTAAAAAGACTATTAATTAATGTCATATATTTCATAAACATTCGTAATTATTAAAACTATATAATGAATCTAGATAGTATATTTATTCACCATATTCACGTTGTATTATGGTATAATAGATGTAAACAATTTCAATATTTTACTTCTTCTCCATCACCAAATTTTTGGTTACTTCATCACTAAGAAACTAAGTTAAAAGGCTATTATTTAATGACAAATATTTCATATATGTTCGTAGAAATAAAAATTATACAATGAGTCTTGATAGTATATTTATTTACCATATTCACATTGTATTATGTTATAATAGATATAAACAATTTCAATATTATTATTCTCATCCATCGCCAAATTTTAAGTTACTTCATCACTAAGAAACTAAGTTAAAAGACTATTAATTAATGACATATATTTCATATATGTTCGTAATAATTAAAACTATATAATTAGGCTAGATAGTATATTTATTCACCGTATTCACATTGTATTATGGTATAACAGATATAAACAACTTCAATATTATTCTTCTTATCCATCACTAAATTTTAGGTTACTTCATCACTAAGAAACCAAGTTAAAAGACTATTAGTTAATGACATATATTTCATATATGTTCGTAATAATTAAAACTATATAATTAGGCTAGATAGTAAATTTATTCACCGTATTCACATAGTATTATGGTATAATAGATGTAAACAATTTCAATATTATTCTTCTTCCATCACTAAATTTTAGGTTACTTCATCACTAAGAAACCAAGTTAAAAGACTATTAGTTAATGACATATATTTCATATACGATCGGTGTAACACCCCAGTTTCAATTATTTGATTTATTTAATTGAGAAATTATTTTATTAGAATTAATAAAATGAAAAGGAATTATTTATTTTGGAATATTGGAAGAAAATAAAAGAAATAAAAAATATGGGTTTCTTTTAAGTTATTGGGCTTGGAGGTTGTTAGTAAAGAGTGGGGGTGCAAGAGATATAAAGATATGTTTTGGAACTTAAGCTATTTTTCTCATTATTCACGATAACACAGAGTTTTGGAAATTTAGGGAAATAGAGCTCTGAAGGTGAGAAGAACGAAGAACATCGCTCAAGAACTCAAGCTGCAATTTGATAAGGTAAGGGGGGCTAATACTCAATTTACTTTTGCTTATGGGTTTATGTACGGTTGATTTGGGTAATCGTAGGGAGAAACCCCAATTATTAGATGTTATTAGGGATCGATACCCTTAGGATTGAACTTTGTTAGAAAAGGTTTAAGTTCCCGATTTTATGAATCAATTAGGGATTTTAGGTTCCTATGATGGATTGGATGTCTTTGTACTATATTGCACCGCCGTAGAGAGGTATTTTCGTGCAAAAATATGGGTATATGAGCTGCTGCAAAAACAGAAAAATTGGGTTCGCACTCATCAACACGGGCGCGTTGATTTACGCGGGCACCCGTGTTGATTCACTGTAATGCTGATGAAAATGTGTTTTCTGGCCACAATTCAACACGGGCGTGTTGATTAACACGGGCGCCCGTGTTGATTCATTGTGTTGGCATAAAAATGGGTTTTCTGGGCACAATTCAACACGGGCCGTGTTGATTTACACGGGCGCCCGTGTTGATCCCCTGTATTGTCAAAAAAACGTGTTTTCTGGACACATTTCCACACGGGCAGTGTTGTTTTACACGGGCACCCGTGTTAAACCTCCTGTGTTGGTTTTTAAACTATGTTTTCTGTGCATGCTGTTAAGTACGGATTGATCCGGTTTTGATGTGCAGTGTTTGACATGTTTTGAATATGTGTTTATTGATTTCCTAGTGTTGATTGATGTGTGTATCGAATAACGATTGTATGTTATGATACCAACACTATGTGGATTTTATTGTCATGCTTTTAGATGATGTTATCAAGCATGAATTATGATATAACTTGATATGATTGATGTTTAATAGTATGCTGAGTGATTACATGCTATTCATATCATGTTATATTTGATATTGTTGATGTTGCATGATATGTCGATTGATGTTAATAGTATGCTGAGTGTTACATACTTTACATATCATGTTGCATTTGTTAATTCCCATTGTGTGGAATTAACATGGTGGCCAATATACGTGTCCGCGATTTAATGGAACGTTGAGGTGGTAGCCGTGTCCGCGATATAATGGAACGGTGAGTTATCCGTGACCCGAGATTTAATGGGGCGGTAAAATGGTACCACATGCATGGGTGTGTTGCATTACATTGAATATGACATGAATGGAGGATTTTTCCAATGTTGTATTTGATTGATTGTATGCATGTATTGATACTAAGTTGTTAACGATGTTTGATGTTAATAAGTAAGCATGAAAAGTATGATATTATGAATATATGGATTGTAAAGGTTTTTGTAATCTATGAAACATGCTAATTGTTGGGTGATACTTATGGTTTCCTGAATTGATTGTTATGAACGTATAATCAAATGTATAGTTGAGATGCTCACCCTTACTGTTGAATATTTCAGATTGAGGAGCTTCGTTCAGGTGCTTGGCGAAGGCTTGTCATTTCTAGTTTATTTCCGTTTTAGTATTGTCCGGGTCATGCTCTGGTAGTTGTAACTCCGGGAACGTGTGTTTGTCGAGCTGCTTTAGTCAGACTCGTTTATTTCCCTTTGTTTGTTATAATATGAGTTTGACATTTTCCAGGTGTTAATCCCTGACGATTTTGAAAATATTATAACATTGGTTTCATTAATTAAATTATTCCGCTGTGTAAACATGTATGAGTTACTACTATGATTATGCATGACAGGAACTTGTTTTTATTAAAAGAGAATTGTGACATCCTCGTTGATACATGTACTCTGAAATTATAATTTTAATTATTCGCGAAAATTTATTCGGGGTTTTTAGAGGGTGTTACAATAGTGGTATCAGAGCATGGTCGGTCTGTCCGGCCAAGTTGTTATGTCAGTGTCATTACCCTTGGTACGCAATAAGTGTTTGAAAACACTGTTGGTACTTCTTTGTTTTGGATCACTTGATTGCAGGGATAAGATTGCGATAAGTGGGGGAGAAGTTGGTACTTCTCCATGGTGCTTCTGGATGCTAAGTAATGGCTCGACGTGAGGAAAATGGTAAGAGTATGAGCATGGTATAGACTGCATTGTTCATAGTCCTGAAGAGGATTCAGAGGTAAGAGCATTACTTAGGTGGAATTTATCTCATGGATTTGTGCATCAGTTGTATGCAGTGCTAATGAAGTCAGTAAAGATGTGATAGACATGTCTTGCTAGTTTCGTTAGTATGCGTATGAACTTGGTAGAGCGAAGCCAATTGCTTTAAGATGGATATGAGAAGTTGATACGGATTCTGATATCTGAAAGAATACCAATTAAAGGTCTCGATGTATTGATCAAATTGAGATGGTTCGATAAGAGAACGATCAAGTGAAGTTGGAGAGTACTTCTCTAGAAAGTGGAGGTGTAGCGACAGATAGTGTTGTATTAGTGGTTTATGAATTCCTAGTGACATTCTGAAGCTAGCAGTAGTTCTGTAAGTGTGAACTAAGGTCCAACAAGAGTAAACGATGATATATTGAGAATGTGGAGTACTTGTGGAATTATGAAGTCTACCTTCGTGTTAAACTGGATTGGTTGGTATTAGTTGGACTTGGTTGTTTTGTGAATATCATGGGCTAAGAGTGTGATGGATATGCTTCCCTGTAGCGGGGATTCGAGAGAGAAGATTGGTTTTCCATGATTGGAAGTGAGAACTTGTATGGATTCTGACGATACAAGAGTTCTGTTAGACAGGTAAATAATTCATAAGAAATGAAGTCTAGATCTGAATGTTGTGGCGTATAAGAATATGTGTGACGTTATTGTAAACCTTCTGGTTTATTCAATTCAGGATAAGGACTGATGGAGTAATTACAAATCTCGTGTTGGGAATTGATTGGTGTTTTGATGTGGTATTGATCCTATTGTATGCCTTAGATCATTGCTATATGGTAGGAATTCGATTTTGATGGTTTTAGGATGTTTGGGGATGATTAGGAATGAGTTGGGGTGATTTTGGGAAGCATAAAAACGTGAAATATGATGTTGCAGAGTCATCAACACGGGCCGTGTTGATGCACACGGGCACCCGTGTTGATCTTCTGTGTTGATGCTCGGGTAGGTTTTTCCCAAAAATCGTTTCGGCCATAACTTTTGAACCGTAACTCCGATTTAGGCACCGTTTGATGCGTTGGAAAGCTAGTGAAATTTTCTATATGATTATGAGGAATTAAGTAGCTTTAAGAGCTTATTTTAATAAGTGATTTCATATGTATCTTGGTTAAGTAAAGTTAATTCTCGTGGCCATGTGATTTCTGTGATGGTATTGTGTTGATCCTAAGTAAGAAAGGGTCCAACGTATATTGGTACTCTAAGTGTGAATAAGGATTTCAAGAGGTGAAGAAGAGGTTGACTAGTGCTCCTATTCTGATTTTGCCGAATCCGGCGGAATCTTTTGTGGTTTATTGTGATGCATCTCTGATGGGATTAGGTGGTGTTCTAATGCAGAATCAACAGGTAGTTGCGTATGCTTCGAGACAGTTGAAGGTTCACGAAAGGAACTATCCTACTCATGACTTAGAGTTGGCAGCAGTTGTGTTTGTCTTGAAATTGTGGAGACATTATCTGTATGGTTCGAGATTTGAAGTGTATAGTGATCATAAGAGTTTGAAGTATCTTTTCGATCAGAAAGAGCTCAATATGAGGCAAAGAAGGTGGTTGGAATTTCTCAAAGATTATGATTTTGGTTTGAATTACCATCCTGGTAAGGCAAATGTGGTTGCAGATGCTTTGAGCAGGAACTCCTTGCACATGTCTATGATGATGGTTCGTGAATTGGATTTAATTGAACAATTCCGAGATTTGAGTTTAAATTGTGAAAGTACTCCGAAGTGTGTTCGTTTGGGTATGTTGAAACTTACTAGTGGTATTCTAGAAGAGATCAGGATCGGGCAGAAATCTGATGTTAATTTAGTTGATAAATTGACATTGATCAACCAAGGTCAAGGTGGTGAGTTTAGAATTGATGAAAATGATGTTATGAGATTTGGCGATAGAGTTTGTGTTCCTGATGTCGCAGAAATCAAGAAGAGTATATTAGAGGAAGGACATCGCAGTGGGATGAGCATTCATCCGGGTGCCACGAAAATGTATCATGATTTGAGGAAATTGTTTTGGTGGCCGGGAATGAAAAAGGAAATAGCTGAATTTGTGTATGCATGTTTAATCTGTCAGAAATCAAAGATTGAGCATCAGAAGCCGTCTGGAGTTATGCAGCCGATGTTTATTCCAGAATGGAAGTGGGATAGTATTTCTATGGATTTTGTATCCGGGCTGCCGAGGACTCCTAAGAATTGTGAAGCGATATGGGTTGTTGTGGATAGACTGACTAAGTCTGCTCATTTTATACCGGTGCGAATGGATTACTCAATGGAGAGATTGGAACAGTTATATATTGAGAAAATAGTGAGTTTGCATGGAGTTCCTTCTAGTATTGTGTCAGATAGAGATCCGAGATTTACTTCGAAATTTTGGGAAGGATTGCAGAAGGCTTTGGGTACTAAATTGAGGTTGAGTTCAGCTTACCATCCTCAGACTGATGGACAGACGGAGAGGACGATTCAATCGTTAGAAGATTTATTGCGTGCTTGTGTTTTAGAGAAGGGTGGAGCTTGGGATAGCTATTTGCCATTGATTGAATTTACTTATAACAATAGTTACCATTCAAGTATTGGTATGGCTCCGTTTGAGGCATTGTATGGTAGACGGTGTAGAACGCCTTTGTGTTGGTATGAATCTGGAGAGAGTTCAGTAATTGGGCCAGAGATTGTTCAGCAGACTACTGAAAAGATCAAATTGATTCAAGAGAAGATGAGAGCTTCTCAGAGTCGTCAGAAAAGTTATCATGATAAGAGGAGAAAGAATTTAGAATTCAGTGCTGGAGATCATGTGTTTATGAGAGTTACTCCGATGACGGGTATTGGTCGAGCGTTGAAATCCAAGAAGTTGACTCCGCGTTTTATTGGTCCGTTTCAGATTACGGAAAGAGTTGGAGAAGTTGCTTATCGTATTGCTTTACCTCCGAGACTTGCGAATTTGCACGATGTTTTTCATGTTTCCCAGTTGAGGAGATACATTCCAGACCCATCTCATGTAATCCAAATAGATGATGTACAGGTGAGAGATAACCTGACAGTAGAAACATTGCCTATGAGGATAGAAGATCGGGAAGTGAAACAGTTAAGAGGTAAAGAGATAGCATTAGTGAAGGTTGCTTGGGGAGGTCCAGCAGATGGAAATATCACTTGGGAGCTGGAGAGCCAGATGAAAGAGGCTTATCCGGAACTGTTCGTCTAAGGTATGTTTTCGAGGATGAAAACTCTTTTAGTGGGGGAGAGTTGTAACACCCCAGTTTCAATTATTTGATTTATTTAATTGAGAAATTATTTTATTAGAATTAATAAAATGAAAAGGAATTATTTATTTTGGAATATTGGAAGAAAATAAAAGAAATAAAAAATATGGGTTTCTTTTAAGTTATTGGGCTTGGAGGTTGTTAGTAAAGAGTGGGGGTGCAAGAGAAATAAAGATATGTTTTGGAACTTAAGCTATTTTTCTCATTATTCACGATAACACAGAGTTTTGGAAATTTGGGGAAATAGAGCTCTGAAGGTGAGAAGAACGAAGAACATCGCTCAAGAACTCAAGCTGCAATTTGATAAGGTAAGGGGGGCTAATACTCAATTTACTTTTGCTTATGGGTTTATGTACGGTTGATTTGGGTAATCGTAGGGAGAAACCCCAATTATTAGATGTTATTAGGGATCGATACCCTTAGGATTGAACTTTGTTAGAAAAGGTTTAAGTTCCCGATTTTATGAATCAATTAGGGATTTTAGGTTCCTATGATGGATTGGATGTCTTTGTACTATATTGCACCGCCGTAGAGAGGTATTTTCGTGCAAAAATATGGGTATATGAGCTGCTGCAAAAACAGAAAAATTGGGTTCGCACTCATCAACACGGGCGCGTTGATTTACGCGGGCACCCGTGTTGATTCACTGTAATGCTGATGAAAATGTGTTTTCTGGCTACAATTCAACACGGGCGTGTTGATTAACACGGGCGCCCGTGTTGATTCACTGTGTTGGCATAAAAATGGGTTTTCTGGGCACAATTCAACACGGGCCGTGTTGATTTACACGGGCGCCCGTGTTGATCCCCTGTATTGTCAAAAAAACGTGTTTTCTGGACACATTTCCACACGGGCAGTGTTGTTTTACACGGGCACCCGTGTTAAACCTCCTGTGTTGGTTTTTAAACTATGTTTTCTGTGCATGCTGTTAAGTACGGATTGATCCGGTTTTGATGTGCAGTGTTTGACATGTTTTGAATATGTGTTTATTGATTTCCTAGTGTTGATTGATGTGTGTATCGAATAACGATTGTATGTTATGATACCAACACTATGTGGATTTTATTGTCATGCTTTTAGATGATGTTATCAAGCATGAATTATGATATAACTTGATATGATTGATGTTTAATAGTATGCTGAGTGATTACATGCTATTCATATCATGTTATATTTGATATTGTTGATGTTGCATGATATGTCGATTGATGTTAATAGTATGCTGAGTGTTACATACTTTACATATCATGTTGCATTTGTTAATTCCCATTGTGTGGAATTAACATGGTGGCCAATATACGTGTCCGCGATTTAATGGAACGTTGAGGTGGTAGCCGTGTCCGCGATATAATGGAACGGTGAGTTATCCGTGACCCGAGATTTAATGGGGCGGTAAAATGGTACCACATGCATGGGTGTGTTGCATTACATTGAATATGACATGAATGGAGGATTTTTCCAATGTTGTATTTGATTGATTGTATGCATGTATTGATACTAAGTTGTTAACGATGTTTGATGTTAATAAGTAAGCATGAAAAGTATGATATTATGAATATATGGATTGTAAAGGTTTTTGTAATCTATGAAACATGCTAATTGTTGGGTGATACTTATGGTTTCCTGAATTGATTGTTATGAACGTATAATCAAATGTATAGTTGAGATGCTCACCCTTACTGTTGAATATTTCAGATTGAGGAGCTTCGTTCAGGTGCTTGGCGAAGGCTTGTCATTTCTAGTTTATTTCCGTTTTAGTATTGTCCGGGTCATGCTCTGGTAGTTGTAACTCCGGGAACGTTTGTTTGTCGAGCTGCTTTAGTCAGACTCGTTTATTTCCCTTTGTTTGTTATAATATGAGTTTGACATTTTCCAGGTGTTAATCCCTGATGATTTTGAAAATATTATAACATTGGTTTCATTAATTAAATTATTCCGCTGTGTAAACATGTATGAGTTACTACTATGATTATGCATGACAGGAACTTGTTTTTATTAAAAGAGAATTGTGACATCCTCGTTGATACATGTACTCTGAAATTATAATTTTAATTATTCGCGAAAATTTATTCGGGGTTTTTAGAGGGTGTTACAATCGTAACAATTAAACCGATATAATGAAGTTAGATAGTAAATTTATTCACCATATTCATATTGTATTATGGTATAATAGATGTAAATAATTTTAATATTATTTTTCTTATCCATCACCAAATTTTAGGTTACTTCATCACCAAGAAACTAAGTTAAAAGACTATTAATTTATGACATATATTTCATATACTTTTATAATAATTAAAACTATATCATGAGGTAAGATAGTAAATTTATTCACCATATTCACATTGTATTATGCTGTAATAGATGTAAACAATTTCAATATTATTCTTCTTATCCATCACCAAATTTTAGGTAACTTCATCACTAAGAAACCAAGCTAAAAGACTATTAGTTAATGACATATATTTCATATACGTTCGTAACAATTAAAACTATATAATGAGGTTAGATAGTAAATTTATTCACCATATTCACATTTTGATATGTTATAATAGATGTAAACAATTTCAATATTATTCTTATTATCCATCACCAAATTTTAGGTTACTTCATCAATAAGAAACTAAGTTCAAAGACTATTAATTTATGACATATATTTCATATATGTTCATAATAATCAAAACTATATAATGAGGTTAGATAGTAAATTTATTCACCATATTCACAATGTAATATGTTATAATAGATGTAAACAATTTTAATATTATTCTACTTATCAATCACCAAATTTTAGGTTACTTCATCACTAAGAAACTAAGTTAACAGACCCTTAGTTAATGACATATATTTTATATACGTTCGTAACAATTAAAACTATATTATGAGGTTAGATAGTAAATTTATTCACCATATTCATATTGTATTATGGTATAATAGATGTAAAGAATTTCAATATTATTCTTCTTATCCATCACTAAATTTTAGGTTACTTCATCACATAGAAACCAAGTTAAAAGACTATTAGTTAATGACATATATTTCATATACGTTCGTAATAATTAAAACTATATAATTAGGCTAGATAGTAAATTTATTCACCGTATTCACATTGTATTATGGTATAATAGATGTAAACAATTTCAATATTATTCTTCTTATCCATCACTAAATTTTAGGTTACTTCATCACTAAGAAACCAAGTTAAAAGACTATTAGTTAATGACATATATTTCTTATATGTTTGTAACAATTAAAACGATATAATCAGGTTAGATAGTAAATTTATTCACCATATTCATATTGTATTATGATATAATAGATGTATATAATTTCAATATTATTCTTCTTATCCATCACCAAATTTTAGGTTACTTCATCACCAAGAAACTAAGTTGAAACACTTTTAATTTATGACATGTATTTCATATACGTTAATAATAATTAAAACTATATAATGAGGTTAGATAGTAAATTTATTCACCATATTCATATTGTATTATGGTATAATAGATTTAAACAATTTCAATATTAATCTTCTTATCCATCACCAAATTTTAGGTTACTTCATCACCAAGAAACTAAGTTAAAAGACTATTAATTTATGACATATATTTCATATACGTTTATAATAATTGTAACTATATAATGAGGTAAGATAGTAAATTTATTCACCATATTCACATTGTATTATGCTGTAATAGATGTAAACAATTTCAATATTATTCTTCTTATCCATCACCAAATTTTAGGTTACTTCATCACTAAGAAACCAAGTTAAAAGACTATTAGTTAATGACATATAGTTCATATACGTTCGTAACAATTAAAACTATATAATGAGGTTAGATAGTAAATTTATTCACCATATTCACATTTTATTATGTTATAATAGATGTAAACAATTTCAATATTATTCTTCTTATCCATCACCAAATTTTAGGTTACTTTATCACCAAGAAACTAAGTTAAAAGAATATTAATTAATGACATATATTTCATATATGTTCGTAATTATTAAAACTATATAATGAGGTTAGATAGTAAATTTATTCACCATATTCACATTGTAATATGTTATAATAGATATAAACAATTTCAATATTTTACTTCTCCTCCATCACCAAATTTTAGGTTACTTCATCACTAAGAAACTAAGTTAAAAGGCTATTATTAAATAATAAATATTTCATATATGTTCGTAGAAATTAAAATTAAACAATGAATCTTGATAGTATATTTATTTACCATATTCACATTGTATTATGGTATAACAGATATAAACAATTTCAATATTATTCTTCTTATCCATCACCAAATTTTAAGTTACTTCATTACTAAGAAACTAATTTAAAAGACTATTAATTAATAACATATATTTCATATATGTTCGTAATAATTATAACTATATAATTAGGCTAGATAGTATATTTATTCACCGTATTCACATTGTATTATGGTATATTAGATGTAAACAATTTCAATATTATTCTTCTTATCCATCACTAAATTTTAGGTTACTTCATAACTAAGAAACCAAGTTAAAAGACTATTAGTTAATGACATATATTTCATATACGTTCGTAACTATTAAAACTATATATTGTGGTTAGATAGTAAATTTATTCACCATATTCATATTGTATTATGGTATAATAGATGTAAACAATTTCAATATTATTCTTCTTATTCATCACCAAATTTTAGGTTACTTCATCACTAAGAAACAAAGTTAAAAGTCTATTAGTTAATGACATATATTTCATATACGTTCGTAACAATTAAAACGATATAATGAGGTTAGATAGTTAATTTATTCATCATATTCTTATTGTATTATGGTATAATAGATGTAAATAATTTCAATATTATTCTTCTTATCCATCACCAAATTTTAGGTTACTTTATCACCAAGAAACTAAGTTAAAAGACTATTAATTTATTACATATATTTCATATACGTTCATAATAATTAAAACTATATAATGAGTTTAGATAGTAAATTTATTCACCATTTTCACATTGTATTATGCTATAATAGATGTAAACAATTTCAATATTATTCTTCTTATTCATCACCAAATTTTAAGTTACTTCATCACTAAGAAACTAAGTTAAAAGACTATTAATTAATGACATATATTTCATATATGTTCGTAATAATTAAAACTATATAATTAGGTGTTGTACCCCAAAATTTGCCCTCGTATTTTTTCCACAAGAAATCACAGCTTCGGACTTTTCCTGATTCTTCAGACTGGCTCAAGAATCGGTCAAACAGACTTTTCTTGTCAGTCAGACAAAATTAGGGTTTTCTTTGATTTTAAATCAGTTCAGGCAGATCGCTGAGGTTTGGTTGAGTTGGCTCAGGTTTTGATCAAGCGGACGTTTCTTTGGCATTTAATCAAGAATCAGGGTTTTTGTGCGCATATTTCTCAGAAGGAATTAAGTCTATAGTTCTTTTCAGTTTACTCTGAAATTTGGACTGAAGCATTTGGATTAAGTTTGCAGTGTTGGATTTAATCAGTGGAAAAGGACATGTGGATGTTTGTTTGATTTGACTGTGCATTGTTATGTTTAATTTGGAGCGCCGAACGTTTATTAATTATTTCTTTTTTCTAAAGTCAGAATAATTGGATTTATTTCCAATTGTTTTAATTTAAGAAATTCAAATAATTAAGTTAATAATTGAAAGGAAATAAAAGGAATTAATTGATCAAAGGAGGATTTTTTATTCATCTTTAATGGTTTGTTACAATCTATTATTTGAACAACTATAAATTTATTTACATCCTTGTTTATAATAATAATGTTACAAATAATTAAATTGAAACTATCCTAATTCCTAAGTCTTCATCTTCCATCCAATGTTCCCTCTGTTCATTTGATTTTATCTGCAAGAAAAACAAGAAACAAAAGAAAAGTCAAAGCAGATAAAATAATAAAAGAGCATACACATTTAAAATTCATCATTAAAAGCAACTAGCCGGAATCAGTTTGCCCTCTCTGCAAATCACGAGATTTCTCCCGGTTCACAAAGAGGGATGAAAGATGCTTGCAAAAGAAAAAGACATGAAATGCACAAAAGTTGTAATTGCACAATTTCAAAATGGTCAAACAAACTGCATAGTTCATGGTTCAAGTTTGTCAAAAGCTGCATAATTCCAAAAGTTCTAAACCATGGATAAAAGGCAAACTGAACTAGGCCAACAAAGTCCAAACTGAGTTCCAATTTCAAACTTTCCACAAGCTGCCAAAGAGCTATCAAAAGGCTATTCAAAACAAGTACAAAATGTTGTCACAAAGAAGCAGAAAATATGGAAAAAGAGATAAAAGTCTGCAGTGTAAAACAACTATTGCAAGAAAACTCTTCAAAAGTCATCATTTTCCAGCAGTGCTTTTTCAGTAAAAGGACAAATTTTAAACAAATATTTTATGCTTTAATCTGTACTGGAGAGAGAGAAGAGGAAAAGAAGATAGGGCTTACAGGCTTTAGGCTTGAAGAAAGAGAGATATAAAACAAACTGAGATAACACAGTTCGAGGGGGGCAAAAAAATATCACAAAGAAAATTTTCAAACTGTAAGACAAAAAACATTGTAAACTGCCTCCACAAGCTTGAAGCCTAAGCTCCAAACCTCACAAACGCCTTTAACCTGCTTCAACAGCAAGCCAAAGCCCAGATCTGTCCAGCCTAAAACCTGTGTTTAAACTCAGTAAACACAAGTCCTTAACCTGCTTGTAAACCTGTGTCACAACCTCCATACAAACCTGCTAAAGCCTAACACCAGACCTGTTACCAACCAAAAACAAATAACCAAAATACCACAGCCTAAACAAGCATATCCAAACCTCACCAACACCCAACACCTCAAACTGTAAAGACAAAGCCCTCAAGCTTCCACTGTCAAACCAGAACCAACCCAAAGCAAACAGTTCAAACTCATACCAAGCTTGCAAGCCTAGGCCAGCCCTTTCAAGACAGTGTGAAGCCACAAAAGCATCAAACTGTCAAGCCCTTTCCAAAACCAGCTTCCAAACCAACACAAGCCCTCATAAAAATTTCATCATTGGGCAAGCACACAAATCAAACACAATAGCATTCAATACTCAATACCAACAAGCATATTCAGGGCAAACATATCATCATCAATATCTCAACACCATAATACACAGAGGCAAGCATCAAATATACAAAAAAACTTTCGAACCAACCAGGCCCTCAGAGGTAGCCTCATCACAGGGCACAACACATTCAATAGCATATCAAAGGCATCAAGCCATTACACGGGCAACTCAGAAGCCAACAAGAAGAAGAAGAAGAAAAGAAGTGATATCAAACTAAGGTTCTCAAACATCATCATTGAACCAACACACAAAAAGGCAAAAATACAGAATACCAGGGTTTCCAAGCAAAGCGCGCATCATCACCAAAGCCTCCGTCTCCGGCCGCCTAAAGCACCTCCGAATCCAGCTCTCTCCTCCTCTCCAGGCCACGATATCTACAAAGGTAGTATTTTTCTACTCCTTCTTCTCACACCTCATACAAAACATAATAATAATCATGGAATCAGTATATGAAAGGTTAAAATCGTGCAATCCCTAAAGACCTAAGACATAAAGAGGGCGAAATCGTTACCTTTTCGCGTCTTGGCTTGGTCCAACCATGGAGAGGGAAGGAGCCAGAGGTGGCGCTGGGTGGCCTGGCAACAGGGACAGAAAATCGCGTTCAGAAACGTTGACTCAGCGAGAACGAGGAGGAACAAGGACGAACGGCGCCGCGCCTCTGTAACCCTAAAAATCCTAATGACACAAAACAATTTCAAACCCTTGCAACGTTGTGAAACCCTTGGGCCTTTGCCCTTTCTAACACGCCTAAGCCCATTTGCTTTTTTTCCAAACGCACCCCCCTTTGTTTTCTTTTATTCTGCCCTTTTGTTTGGGCTAGACAAACTCTACCCAGGCCCATTCATTTCTTTTTAAAACTAATTCACACTAACGCTTTTTTTTTAAATAAAAAGAATGATACAATTAAAATTCTTTTTTTAATAAATGTCTATTAATACTTTTGTTATATATTTAGGAGTATATAGAAATAAGATTTTTCTAACTTAAATAATATTCCTTTTTTTAAAATTTTTTTACTTAATACCCTTTTGTACATAAACCAAAAATGTATAAATGATAATTTTCTCTAAAAGCTTAAAACATTTTCTTTTTCTTTTCTTAAAAGATCTCTTCTTTTTACATAAAAAATACTAACATAAAACATTAATACATAAGATAGAACTTAAAACATTTTCTTTTCTTTTATTAAGTTTTATTTTGTACATATTAACAAAATACGAGAATACAAAATTAAATAAACAAAACACTTAATTTTTCATTAAGTTCACATCTCAACTCGTAAATAAACCTCATACATTTACACATACACTTACACATTTACAATACACAAATACATTGATGCATTTACACTTGCTTATCTTGTACATTTGATACACATTACATTTGCGATTGCCATTCGATTTGGTTGTAAATTATTGGATACTACTCTCCTATAAGTCTCATCCCCCATTTGTAAATAATTGTACCCCCATCCCCGGATACTCATTTGTAATAGTTTAGGACTTTAAATTCCCGCAATTTATCGCTTTCGAATTATACCATGGTTAGACCTAGGGTTTGTATGTACATAAAATCAAACGCTAGATAACCTAATACAAAGACAAATACATGAAATCAATACACAATCACACTTGCACCCCTAGGGTAATCCTGCTTGTTGCCTTCCAAAATGGGCCATGCTTGCACGTTGAGTTTCTTTGGCAAAACAATTCAAATGATTATAAGTCCCTCGATGACGCTTTCGAAAGTTTCCTAATAAAAAATGATCATAGTCCCTTCAAGCAAATTGCCAAAGACACTTGGCACCATTGCATTCATGGTCCATACGATGACCCGCGCTCGTCCCGTTAAAACATCCTAACGCAAGATTGCCCACCAAATACAATGGTGGAACAAAATTGTTTAAAAGGGTTAAAACATGAGAAAAACCTTTGAGTACAATAGGGGTAGACAAACTCTTAGTTACTTAACAAACTTGCAAAAACACTTGCCTACTTTTCAAACCATACTCCACAAACACTTTCAAAACAAACTTTCAAAAAACATTTGAAACATCTTTTCGAAAAGATACACACCTATACTCAAACACGAGTCATTACGATGGTTGCCGAAACAAAGGCGTCTATTTCAAAACATTTTTCAAAACACACACACCACAATTTCAAAGCAATTGAAAAATCAAAGTCAAGTGATCTAAAACCAAGTAACTAAGAGCCCATGGATAACCATGGATGAAAAGGGTGCTAATACCTTCCCTTTTCATAATCTACCCCCCGAACCCACGAAACATCTCAAAAGGTTTTCCCTGTGCTTTTTAACCTTTCCTTTAGGATAAAATAAAAAGTCGGTGGTGACTCTTGCTAAACCGAACAAGTGCGAATACAAAACACAAAACTCAAGTCAGTTCTCCCACCGTATCACAGAACTGGCGACTCTGCTGGGGATTTAAACTTAAAAGTGGGGTTACCTTAGGGTTTAGATCACCTTTATATTCTTGCCTTGATTGCCTTGTTTGCTTTACTTTTTTGGTCCTTGTTTGGGTTTGTTGTAAATCCTACACCCAGATTTGGGGCATCTTTTTAGGTAAATAGCAATAAAACTGTGAGGGAACTGTGCGGGGTATACCGACACGGTTGAAGCAGTAAGCTATGTTAGTGTGACATATTTGTGAGTACCAGTAACCCTTGAGTTCAGTCAAGGAGAGTACGAGGCCGCTGAGTGATGTCGTGAAGCACTAACGAACTCTTAGAACCTTAATTGACCATCTTAGCCTTCTTAGGGGTAGTGAGATGACCGACTTTGGTGCAGTCCGAAGTTGGTAGATACTCGATACTACACTCATTGAGGGTTGTTTTCTTGGAATATTTTGGTCGCCGGTTAAGTGGCTAAATCAAAACAATGAACACAGAAAACAATCCAATGATATTGAGCTCCTTAGAACCCGGTTTCTATTTCTAGGACAGGATGCGCCAACTGACTTCAAGAGGGTACTTACCTACAAACCCCATGAAAGCCTAAACCTAAGGACTTGTTTGCTTTGTGTGAATATGATTACCTATATATACACTCACTTGCTTCTGCATACATGTACATAACATCATAACATCATACCATAGCATTTTTCAATAACCATTTCAAGGATCTCGAGGGTTCTTTTGATGCAGGGTTACGTTGAACCAGACGTCTACCAAAGGGCAAGAGGTTTTCTCCTCTAAACAAATGCCATCAAAGATCAAGTGCAATAACTTGAATCAGGGGCTATGACCCACTTGACATGGTGAGCTTGATTCTAGTGGAAAGACATCCGCCGGTGCAAAGTTCTCCAACCAAAGATCAAGTGCAACAACTTGAATCAGGGGATATGACCCACTTGACATGGTGAGCTTGATTCTCGTGGAAAGACATCCACCGTGGCAAAGTTCTCCAATCGAAGACCAAAGTTCAACCTCTAACTTTCTCTTGTGTTTACCCCAAGAGATCCTTGAAAACATTGCATATATATCATACATATCATTGCATAACAGGTTTCTCCCATACAGGTCTCCTTATCTTCCTACTGTTTATTTCAGTAAGATGGATATGGAACAAACGATGAAAGATATCCAAGCTCAAAATGCTCAATTCCAACAAATGCTGCTGGCTATGGGTAAAGGGCAAGAAGATCTGAAAGCTATCCTTCTCAAAAACAAGGGGGGCAGTCTTGAAGAAGACCACAATTTGGAGACTGAGGAAGCTGACTACTCCGAGGAACAATACCCTCTCGCCGATGACAAGTACAAAGAGTTGGAGGATCTCCTCAATGCTATGGAGATCCAACAAATACCTGGCTTGGACTTAGGAGACTTGGGTTTGGTTCCTAGATTGGTCATTCCGCCAAAGTTTAAAATCCCTACCTTTGGTCTGTACGATGGAGTCTCTTGCCCTCAGATGCATCTAAGATCTTATGTCCGCAAGATTCAACCATACACAGCTGATCCAAAGCTTTGGATCCATTTCTTCCAAGAAATCCTGGTAGGGACTCAACTCGAGTGGTTCTATCAATTGGAGAGTTCTCGCATCCACACATGGGGGGACCTGGCTACTGCCTTTTACAAACAATATAAGTACAATGCTGATCTTGCACCAACTCGTGTGCAATTGCAGAACATGACCATGGGTTCTGACGAGAACTTCAAAGGGTACGCTCAAAAATGGAGAGATCTGGCTGGTAGGGTGCAACCCCCTTTAACTGACAGAGAGTTGATTGACATCTTCATGGGAACTTTGACAGGGCCTTTCTTCAATCACCTGATTGGAAGCTCCTCAGCCAGGTTCACCGAGCTGATACTGACCGGCGAAAGGGTCGAAGCGGGCATCAAAAGTGGAAAGGTCCAAGGAGCTACTCCCTCTGATGTTCAGAAAATCCCCTACAATTGGGAAGAAAAAGTCTGATGCAGTGACTGGTCAAAAGAGTCGTCTTGATCAACATGCTGGGGCAATCCTGATCTCTGATCCCACGACTGTTCAACAAAAACGGGGCAAGAGACGTAGGGTGAGATATCAAGAAAGGCAGTACACTGACATCAACATGCCTTTGTCTCAAGCATTGCAACAATTGCTGGAGTTGAAGCTGATCACGCTGAAGGATCCTCCTCAAAATCCTGATACTTCCTCTTCCAAGTACGACTCAAATGAGAGATGTGCCTACCATTCTGACAGCCCTGGGCATGGCACCGACAACTGTTGGACTTTGAAGAACCAGATTCAAGACTTGATTGATGCCAAGGAGATCAAGTTTTGACCCTCCAAGTGTGATCACTGCTCCTATGCCAAATCATTGAGAGCGTCTTTGTTTCTTTGAATTTCCAAGTTGTAACTTCTTTGTTATTCAAACAATTATCTGTTAATGTCAAACTCTGTTTCATTAGTGCATTGCATATGTTTGTCTTGAATTCATCCATTCGTTTTCACTACTCTTATGTTTTCTTTATGATATTTTAACTCTTGATAAAAAGCTGCAAGCCTTTAGAGGGAGGATGACGAAACGATACCATAATCTCATACAGTATGCTTTTGAACAGACCTTGCTGATGATGTACAGGCATTTCATTCAATTCCCAAACACTGGAGTTATAAGGAAGATAATCCCTAGTCAACCCCTTCGAGCCAAAGAAGTAGGAGTTTTCTGTTCTAAACAATCAAAACCTTTGATATAAACCTGGGGCAGGGTAGTCTCTCAGTTAATTCAAAAAGGTGCGCGTTAAAGTCGCAAACTCTTAGTTCATAACACAGCGAACGACGTCAAAAAGCATTCCTCTGGAATCAAAAGACAGTGATGGTTCCCTATCACCTAGGCAGTCGATCTCTCAAAAGAGAAAAGCCCACCAAGCCAAAACCTGTAAAGGAGGCTTAAGAAAGCTGGGGCATCCCGCTGACTGTGGTCTCAAAAACAGAGACAGTCAGGCAAAAGTTAGGGATAACAAATCAAAATCAAAATAGAGAGGTCATTACAAATCCTCAACAACATGAAAAATGTTGAAAAAGAAAAAGGAGATGATGACTGTCTCCCAAACTCAACTGGTGAACCATCACTCAAAAGTCGTTCCAAACTCGGATAGAGTGCGACGCACAATTAACTGAGCTTAGGGTTGAAGAACATCACGAAGAGCGGGCGGGTACAAATATACTTTGAGCCTTTATCCTTTGTTTCTTAAACCGTGAACCAAGCCACGTTACAACCCTTCAAAAGTCCTAATTGAAGCATGGGTTAGTTCGAAAGCATACTGTTACCAAAGGTATCCTGACTCCTGTAAGGCTTTGCTCCAAAATCTTGTGTTGAATTGGCTTATAAAAAGTTTTCTGCTAAAAAAAACGCATTTTTCAAAACTTCGAGACAAACATAAACTTTGCATTGCTTGAATATCACTGTTCGCATTTGGCTATTTGTTTGACAGCGAAGAAATTCATACAGCGAATGTTCGGAGGAACGAAAACTCTCTCAGTGAGTAAAATCACTTCAAAAAGGATGACACTTCCAACGACAAGTCTCCTATCAACAAGGGGCATGACATGTCACCATTCAATTAACCTGGGGCAGACCAGTCAAGGTTTCAACAGATCTTTCAAAATTCAGTTAACCTGGGGGAGTCCAGTCAAGATTTCAACAAAATCTCTCAATTACAGATTAACTTGGGGCAAGTTTCCCTCACCATCACTTGGGGCATTCAAATGTCAAGAGTGTTCAATGATTCCTTCATCACCTGCTGGAAATTGCAACCACCAACAGAATAACGGGCAATTAAAACTCCCAATTTCTGACCCTCAAAAAAATTAAGATCTAGAAATAGTTTCAGATGTGACCCTGATTTGGCGACATTCTACAACTTATTCAAGATTTCCATCTAGAGATAGTTTCAGATGTGACCCTGATTTGGAGACATTCTATAACTTATTCAAGATTTCATTCTAGAGATAGTTCAAGATGTGACCCAGAGATGGCGACATTCTACAACTTATTCAGATTTCCTTCTAGAGATAGTTTCATATGTGACCCTGATTTGGCGACATTCTACAACTTATTCAAGATTTCCATCTAGAGATAGTTTCAGATGTGACCCTGATTTGGCGACATTCTACAACTCATTCGGAATTTCCTTCCATATATAGTTCAAGATGTGACCCAAGATTTGGCGACATTCTATAACTCATTCAGATTTGCTTCCAGATAGTTTCAGATGTGACCCAAGATTTGGCGACATTCTATAACTTACTCAAGATTTCATTCTAGAGATAGTTCAAGATGTGACCCAGAGATGGCGACATTCTACAACTTATTCAGATTTCCTTCTAGAGATAGTTTCAGATGTGATCCTGATTTGGCGACATTCTATAACTTATTCAAGATTTCCATCTAGAGATAGTTTCAGATGTGACCCTGATTTGGAGACATTCTACAACTTATTCAGATTTCCTTCTAGAGATAGTTTCAGATGTGACCCTGATTTGGCGACATTCTACAACTTATTCAATATTTCCATCTAGAGATAGTTTCAGATGTGACCCTGATTCGGCGACATTCTATAACTCATCAAGATTTCCATCTAGAGATAGTTTCAGATGTGACCCTGATTTGGCGACATTCTATAACTTATTCAAGATTTCATTCTAGAGATAGTTCAAGATGTGACCCAGAGATGGCGACATTCTACAACTTATTCAGATTTCCTTCTAGAGATAGTTTCAGATGTGACCCTGATTTGGCGACATTCTATAACTTATTCAAGATTTCATTCTAGAGATAGTTCAAGATGTGACCCAGAGATGGCGACATTCTACAACTTATTCAGATTTCCTTCTAGAGATAGTTTCAGATGTGACCCTGATTTGGCGACATTCTATAACTTATTCAAGATTTCCATCTAGAGATAGTTTCAGATGTGACCCTGATTTGGCGACATTCTATAACTTATTCAAGATTTCCTTCCAGAAATAGTTCAAGATGTGACCCAGAGATGGCGACATTCCATAACTTATTCAGATTCCCTTCCAGAGATATTTCAGATGTGACCCAGACACGGCGACATTCTGATACTTATTCCAGATTCATCCAGATGCAGTTTTACACGGACTCATCATGAAGCAACCCTACACCGGTTCCTTCTCAAAACCCAGATGCAGTTTTACACGGACTCATCATGAAGCAACCCTACACCGGTTCCTTATCAAACTCTCAAGATTCTCGACTTCCCCCAGCCAGAGAGTCTTCCAGAAGCTAACTCCCCTCAGAGTCAAGATTCAAAATCCCCAGCGGAGCTAAAACTTCCAACTATCAATCCCCAAGCAGAGTGAAGACTCTCATTTTCATTTCCTCACAGAATATTCGAATATTCTCCAGTGAAGATCTCCTCAAGACAGGAATTCCCCAGTAGATTGGCATACAACCCAAGCTCCGGATTCCCCGATAGTGGTCCCAGGACTTCTTATGATCAAAGATTCTTGCCATCCCCAGCAGCAGTCAAGGAATTATTTTCCCCGGCAGCAGTCAATATTCTTCTGTTTCCAGCCATCCAGGATTCATCTATCCTCAACAAGACAGCTCATCAGCTTACCTGCGCATCCATCACATTCATATCATAAACATTGATAACATACATTGCATCATGCATCATGACATTGCATACAACTAACTCTTTACCTTTTCAGGTAAGATCAGTCGACAGACAAAGATCATCATCTTCCGAGATTCTTTCTAGAAATAGTTCAGATGTGACCCAAACACGGCGACATTCTGATACTTAATCCAGATTCATTCAGATGCAGTTTTACACGAACTCATCATCAGGAAACCCTACACCGGTTCCTCTTCAAACCCAGATGCAGTTTTACACGGACTCATCATCAGGAAACCCTACACCGGTTCCTTCTCCACTTCAAGACTTTTCAAAACAGTTTACGGACGCTTCCCAACAACGGATGCTGCTCTGTTGCTCATTCAACTTCAGGACTTCTGAAAACAGTTTACGGATTCTTCCCAACAACGGATGTTAATCTATCGCTTGTTCAGATGCAACTTTTGAGAACAGTTTACGGACGCTTCCCAACAACGGATGCTACTCTATTGCTTATTCAACTCCAACTTCTGAAAACGGTTTACGGATTCTCCAAACATGGATGTCAATCTATTGCTTGTTCAGACCCCCAGTTCAGAGATGTTCCAAAACATGGATGCCTTTCTGATACTCATCCACTCACCAATAACAAACAATTCAACAATCATCTTCAGATGGCATCTATAAGCCCATCCTCCTACCAACATTCCAAATGGCATCTATAAGCCCATTCCCGACAAAGTTCCATCACACCTCCCGATGGCATCTGTAAGCCCATCTCCACAACTATCCATTACACTTCCAAATGGCATCTTTAAGCCCATTTCCAGATGGCATCTCTAAGCCCATCCCCCGACCAGATTCTGTCATATCACTAAATGGCATCTGTAAGCCCATTCCCTCTACCATCACATCACCGAGTGCAAATTTTTGGGCACTCTAGTGTCCAATCTCCTTTTACCTTCAAGTCGCGAACGGCAAACTTGCCAATCTAACTCTTCAGGTTCAAGAAGATTGAACAGGGGCAACTGTTGTACCCCAAAATTTGCCCTCGTATTTTTTCCACAAGAAAACACAGCTTCGGACTTTTCCTGATTCTTCAGACTGGCTCAAGAATCGGCCAAACAGACTTTTCTTGTCAGTCAGACAAAATTAGGGTTTTCTTTGATTTTAAAGCAGTTCATACAGAACGCTGAGGTTTGGTTGAGTTGGCTCAGGTTTTGATCAAGCGGACGTTTCTTTGGCATTTAATCAAGAATCAGGGTTTTTGTGCGCATATTTCTCAGAAAGAATTAAGTTTATAGTTCTTTTCAGTTTACTCTGAAATTTGGACTGAAGCATTTGGATTAAGTTTGCAGTGTTGGATTTAATCAGTGGAAAAGGACATGTGGATGTTTGTTTGATTTGACTGTGCATTGTTATGTTTAATTCGGAGCGCTGGGCGTTTATTAATTATTTCTTTTTTCTAAAGTCAGAATAATTGGACTTATTTCCAATTGTTTTAATTTAAGAAATTCAAATAATTAAGTTAAACAATTGAAAGGAAATAAAAGGAATTAATTGATCAAAGGAGGATTTTTATTCATCTTTAATGGTTTGTTACAATCTATTATTTGAACAACTGTAAATTTATTTACATCCTTGTTTATAATAATAATGTTACAAATAATTAAATTGAAACTATCCTAATTCCTAAGTCTTCATCTTCCATCCAATGCTCCCTCTTTTCACTTGATTTTATCTGCAAGAAAAACAAGAAACAAAAGAAAAGTCAAAGCAGATAAAATAATAAAAGAGCATACACATTTAAAATTCATCATTAAAAGCAACTGGCCGGAATCAGTTTGCCCTCTCTGCAAATCACGAGATATCTTCCGGTTCACAAAGAGGGATGAAAGATGCTTGCAAAAGAAAAAGACATGAAATGCACAAAAGTTGTAATTGCACAATTTCAAAATGGTCAAACAAACTGCATAGTTCATGGTTCAAGTTTGTCAAAAGCTGCATAATTCCAAAAGTTCTAAACCATGGATAAAAGGCAAACTGAACTAGGCCAACAAAGTCCAAACTGAGTTCCAATTTCAAACTTTCCACAAGCTGCCAAAGAGCTATCAAAGGCTATTCAAAACAAGTACAAAATGTTGTCACAAAGAAGCAGAAAATATGGAAAAAGAGATAAAAGTATGCAGTGTAAAACAACTATTGCAAGCAAACTCTTCAAAAGTCATCATTTTCCAGCAGTGCTTTTTCAGTAAAAGGACAAATTTTAAACAAATATTTTATGCTTTAATCTGTACTGGAGAGAGAGAAGAGGAAAAGAAGATAGGGCTTACAGGCTTTAGGCTTGAAGAAAGAGAGATATAAAACAAACTGAGATAACACAGTTCGAGGGGGGCAAAAAAATATCACAAAGAAAATTTTCAAACTGTAAGACAAAAAACATTGTAAACTGCCTCCATAAGCTTGAAGCCTAAGCTCCAAACCTCACAAACGCCTTTAACCTGCTTCAACAGCAAGCCAAAGCCCAGATCTGTCCAGCCTAAAACCTGTGTTTAAACTCAGTAAACACAAGTCCTGAACCTGCTTGTAAACCTGTGTCACAACCTCCATACAAACCTGCTAAAGCCTAACACCAGACCTGTTACCAACCAAAAACAAATAACCAAAATACCACAGCCTAAACAAGCATATCCAAACCTCACCAACACCCAACACCTCAAACTGTAAAGACAAAGCCCTCAAGCTTCCACTGTCGAACCAGAACCAACCCAAAGCAAACAGTTCAAACTCATACCAAGCTTGCAAGCCTAGGCCAGCCCTTTCAAGACAGTGTGAAGCCACAAAAGCATCAAACTGTCAAGCCCTTTCCAAAACCAGCTTCCAAACCAACACAAGCCCTCAGAAAAATTTCATCATTGGGCAAGCACACAAATCAAACACAATAGCATTCAATACTCAATACCAACAAGCATATTCAGGGCAAACATATCATCATCAATATCTCAACACCATAATACACAGAGGCAAGCATCAAATATACAAAAAAACTTTCGAACCAACCAGGCCCTCAGAGGTAGCCTCATCACAGGGCACAACACATTCAATAGCATATCAAAGGCATCAAGCCATTACACAGGCAACTCAGAAGCCAACAAGAAGAAGAAGAAAATAAGTGATATCAAACTAAGGTTCTCAAACATCATCATTGAACCAACACACAAAAAGGCAAAAATACAGAATACCAGGGTTTCCAAGCAAAGCGCGCATCATCACCAAAGCCTCCGTCTCCGGCCGCCTAAAGCACCTCCGAATCCAGCTCTCTCCTCCTCTCCAGGCCACGATATCTACAAAGGTAGTGTTTTTCTACTCCTTCTTCTCACACCTCATACAAAACATAATAATAATCATGGAATCAGTATATGAAAGGTTAAAATCGTGCAATCCCTAAAGACCTAAGACATAAAGAGGGCGAAATCGTTACCTTTTCGCGTTTTGGCTTGGTCCAACCATGGAGAGGGAAGGAGCCAGAGGTGGCGCTGGGTGGCCTGGCAACAGGGACGGAAAATCGCGTTCAGAAACGTTGACTCAGCGAGAACGAGGAGGAACAAGGACGAACGGCGCCACGCCTCTGTAACCCTAAAAATCCTAATGACACAAAACCATTTCAAACCCTTGCAACATTGTGAAACCCTTGGGCCTTTGCCCTTTCTAACACGCCTAAGCCCATTTGCTTTTTTCCAAACGCACCCCCATTTGTTTTCTTTTATTCTGCCCTTTTGTTTGGGCTAGACAAATTCTACCCAGGCCCATTCATTTCTTTTTAAAACTAATTCACACTAACGCTTTTTTTTTAAATAAAAAGAATGATACAATTAAAATTCCTTTTTTAATAAATGTCTATTAATACTTTTTATATATATTTAGGAGTATATAGAAATAAGATTTTTCTAACTTAAATAATATTCCTTTTTTTTTAAATTTTTACTTAATATCCTTTTGTACATAAACCAAAAATTTATAAATGATAATTTTCTCTAAAAGCTTAAAACATTTTCTTTTTCTTTTCTTAAAAGATCTCTTCTTTGTACATAAAAAATACTAACATAAAACATTAATACATAAGATAGAACTTAAAACATTTTCTTTTCTTTTATTAAGTTTTATTTTGTACATATTAACAAAATACGAGAATACAAAATTAAATAAACAAAACACTTAATTTTTTATTAAGTTCATATCTCAACTCGTAAATAAACCTCATACATTTACACATACACTTACACATTTACAATACACAAATACATTGATGCATTTACACTTGCTTATCTTGGACATTTGATACACATTACATTTGCGATTGCCATTCGATTTGGTTGTAAATTATTGGATACTACTCTCCTATAAGTCTCATCCCCCATTTGTAAATAATTGTACCCCCATCCCCGGATACTCATTTGTAATAGTTTAGGACTTTAAATTCCCGCAATTTATCGCTTTCGAATTATACCATGGTTAGACCTAGGGTTTGTATGTACATAAAATCAAACGCTAGATAACCTAATACAAAGACAAATACATGAAATCAATACACAATCACACTTGCACCCCTAGGGTAATCCCGCTTGTTGCCTTCCAAAATGGGCCATGCTTGCACGTTGAGTTTCTTTGGCAAAACAATTCAAATGATCATAAGTCCCTCGATGACGCTTTCAAAAGTTGCCTAATAAAAAATGATCATAGTCCCTTCAAGAAAATTGCCAAAGACACTTGGCACCATTGCATTCATGGTCCATACGATGACCCGCGCCCGTCCCGTTAAAACATCCTAACGCAAGATTGCCCACCAAATACAATGGTGGAACAAAATTGTTTAAAAGGTTTAAAACATGAGAAAAACCTTTGAGTACAATAGGGGTAGACAAACTCTTAGTTACTTAACAAACTTGCAAAAACACTTGCCTACTTTTCAAACCACACTCCACAAACACTTTCAAAACAAACTTTAAAAAAACATTTGAAACATCTTTTCGAAAAGATACACACCTTCGTATATACTCAAACACGAGTCATTACTATGGTTGCCGAAACAAAGGCGTCTATTTCAAAACATTTTTCAAAACACACACACCACAATTTAAAAGCAATTGAAAAATCAAAGGCAAGTGATCTAAAACCAAGTAACTAAGAGCCCATGGATAACCATGGATGAAAAGGGTGCTAATACCTTCCCTTTTCATAATCTACCCCCCGAACCCACGAAACATCTCAAAAGGTTTTTCCTGTGCTTTTTAACCTTTCCTTTAGGATAAAATAAAAAGTCGGTGGCGACTCTTGCTAAACCGAACAAGTGCGAATACAAAATGCAAAACTCAAGTCAGTTCTCCCACCGTATCACATTAGGCTAGATAGTATATTTATTCACCGTATTCATATTGTATTATGGTATAACAGATATAAACAACTTCAATATTATTCTTCTTATCCATCACCAAATTTTAGGTTACTTCATCACTAAGAAACTAAGTTAAAAGACTATTAGTTAATGACATATATTTTATATACGTCCGTAACAATTAAAACTATATAATGAGGTTAGATAGTAAATTTATTCACCATATTCATATTGTATTATGGTATAATAGATTTAAACAATTTCAATATTATTCTTCTTATCGATCACCAAATTTTAGGTTACTTCATCACCAAGAAACTAAGTAAAAAGACTATTAATTAATGACATATATTTTATATACGTTCGTAACAATTAAAACTATATGATGAGGTTAGATAGAAAATTTGTTCACCATATTCATATTGTATTATGGTATAATAGATGTAAACTATTTCAATATTATTATTCTTATCCATCACCAAATTTTAGGTTACTTCATCACTAAGAAACTAAGTTAAAATACTATTAATTTATGACTTATATTTTATATACCTTCATAATAATTAAAACTATATAATGAGGTTAGATGGTAAATTTATTCACCATATTCACATTATATTATGGTATAATATATGTAAACAATTTCAATATTATTCTTCTTATCCATCACCAAATTTTAGGTTACTTCATCACTAAGAAACTAAGTTAAAAGAGTATTAGTTAATGACATATATTTCATATACGTTCGTAATAATTGTAACTATATAATGAGGTTAGATAGTAAATTTATTCACCATATTCACATTGTATTATGGTATAATAGATGTAAACAATTTCAATATTATTCATCTTATCCATCACCAAATTTTAGGTTACTTCATCACTAAGAAACTAAGTTAAAAGACTCTTAGTTAATGACATATATTTTATATACGTTTGTAACAATTAAAACTATATAATGAGGTTAGATAGTAAATTTATTCACCATATTCATATTGTATTATGGTATAATAGATTTAAACAATTTCAATATTATTCTTCTTATCCATCACCAAATTTTAGGTTACTTTATCACCAAGAAACTAAGTTAAAAGACTATTAATTAATGACATATATTTCATATATGTTCGTAATTATTAAAACTATATAATGAATATAGATAGTATATTTATTCACCATATTCACATTGTATTATGGTATAATAGATGTAAACAATTTCAATATTTTACTTCTCCTCCATCACCAAATTTTAGGTTACTTCATCACTAAAAAACTAAGTTAAAAGACTATTAGTTAATGACATATATTTCATATACGATCGTAACAATTAAAACGATATAATGAAGTTAGATAGTAAATTTATTCACCATATTCATATTGTATTATGGTATAATAGATGTAAACAATGTCAATATTATTCTTATTATCCATCACCAAATTTTAGGTTACTTCATCACCAAGAAACTAAGTTAAAAGACTATTAATTTATAACATATATTTCATATACGTTTATAATAATTAAAAATATATAATGAGGTAAGATAGTAAATTTATTCACCATATTCACATTTTATTATGCTGTAATAGATGTAAACAATTTCAATATTATTCTTCTTATCCATCACCAAATTTTAGGTTACTTCATCACTAAGAAACCAAGTTAAAAGACTATTAGTTAATGACATATATTTCATATACGTTCGTAACAATTAAAACTATATAATGAGATTAGATAGTAAATTTATTCACCATATTCACATTTTATTATGTTATAATAGATGTAAACAATTTCAATATTATTCTTATTATCCATCTCCAAATTTTAGGTTACTTCATCAATAAGAAACTAAGTTAAAAGACTATTAATTTATGACATATATTTCATATATGTTCATAATAATCAAAACTATATAATGAGGTTAGATAGTAAATTTATTCACCTTATTCACATTGTATTATGTTATAATAGATGTAAACAATTTTAATATTATTCTTCTTATCCATCACCAAATTTTAGGTTACTTCATCACTAAGAAACTAAGTTAACAGACTCTTAGTTAATGACATATATTTTATATACGTTCGTAACAATTAAAACTATATAATGAGGTTAGACAGTAAATTTATTCACCATATTCATATTGTATTATGGTATAATAGATGTAAACAATTTCAATATTATTCTTCTTAACCATCAGCAAATTTTAAGTTACTTCATCACTAAGAAACTAAGTTAAAAGCCTATTAATTAATGACATATATTTCATATATGTTCGTAATAATTAAAACTATATAATTAAGCTATATAGTATATTTATTCACCGTATTCACATTGTATTATGGTATAACAGATATAAACAACTTCAATATTATTATTCTTATCCATCACTAAATTTTAGGTTACTTCATCACTAAGAAACCTAGTTAAAAGACTATTAGTTAATGACATATATTTCATATATGTTCAAAATAATTAAAACTATATAATTAGGCTAGATAGTAAATTTATTCACCATATTCACATTGTATTATGGTATAATAGATGTAAACAATTTCAATATTATTCTTCTTATCCATCACTAAATTTTAGGTTACTTACTAAGAAACCAAGTTAAAAGACTATTAGTTAATGACATATATTTCATATACGTTCGTAACAATTAAAACGATATAATGAGGTTAGATTGTAAATTTATTCACCATATTCATATTGTATTATGGTATAATAGATGTAAATAATTTCAATATTATTCTTCTTATCCATCACCAAATTTTAGGTTACTTCATCACCAAGAAACTAAGTTAAAAGACTATTAATTTATGACATATATTTCATATACGTTCATAATAATTAAAACTATATAATGAGGTTAGATAGTAAATTTATTCATCATATTCACATTATATTATGGTATAATAGATGTAAACAATTTCAATATTATTCTTCTTATCCATCACCAAATTTTAGGTAACTTCATCACTAAGAAACCAAGTTAAAAGACTAATAGTTAATGACATGTATTTCATATACGTTCGTAACAATTAAAACTATATAATGAGGTTAGATAGTAAATTTATTCACCATATTCACATTGTATTATGTTATAATATATGTAAACAATGTCAATATTATTCTTATTATCCATCACCAAATTTTAGGTTACTTCATCAATAAGAAACTACGTTAAAAGACTATTAATTTATGACATATATTTCATATACGTTCATAATAATCAAAACTATATAATGAGGTTAGATAGTAAATTTATTCACCATATTCACATTGTATTATGTTATAATAGATGTAAACAATTTTAATATTATTCTTCTTATCCATCACCAAATTTTAGGTTACTTCATCACTAAGAAACTAAGTTAAAAGACTATTAGTTAATGACATATATTTTATATACGTTCGTAACAATTAAAACTATATAATGAGGTTAGATAGTAAATTTATTCACCATATTCATATTGTATTATGGTATAATAGATTTACAATTTCAATATTATTCTTCTTATCGATCACCAAATTTTAGGTTACTTCATCACCAAGAAACTAAGTAAAAAGACTATTAATTAATGACATATATTTCATATACATTCGTAATTATTAAAACTATATAATGAATCTAGATAGCATATTTATTCACCATATTCACATTGTATTATGGTATAATAGATGTAAACAATTTCAATATTTTACTTCTTCTCCATCACCAAATTTTTGGTTACTTCATCACTAAGAAACTAAGTTAAAAGGCTATTATTTAATGACAAATATTTCATATATGTTCGTAGAAATTAAAATTATACAATGAGTCTTGATAGTATATTTATTTACCATATTCACATTATATTATGTTATAACAGATATAAACAATTTCAATATTCTTCTTCTTATCCATCGCCAAATTTTAAGTTACTTCATCACTAAGAAACTAAGTTAAAAGACTATTAATTAATGACATATATTTCATATATGTTCGTAATAATTAAAACTATATAATTAGGCTAGATAGTATATTTATTCACCGTATTCACATTGTATTATGGTATAACAGATATAAACAACTTCAATATTATTCCTCTTATCCATCACTAAATTTTAGGTTATTTCATCACTAAGAAACCAAGTTAAAAGACTATTAGTTAATGACATATATTTCATATATGTTCGTAATAATTAAAACTATATAATTAGGCTAGATAGTAAATTTATTCACCGTATTCACATTGTATTATGGTATAATAGATGTAAACAATTTCAATATTATTATTCTTATCCATCACTAAATTTTAGGTTACTTCATCACTAAGAAACCAAGTTAAAAGACTATTAGTTAATGACATATATTTCATATACGTTCGTAACAATTAAAACGATATAATGAGGTTAGATAGTAAATTTATTCACCATATTCATATTGTATTATAGTATAATAGATGTAAATAATTTCAATATTATTCTTCTTATCCATCACCAAATTTTAGGTTACTTCATCACCAAGAAACTAAGTTAAAAGACTATTAATTTATGACATATATTTCATATACGTTCATAATAATTAACACTATATAATGAGGTTAGATAGTAAATTTATTCACCATATTCACATTGTATTATGGTATAATAGATGTAAACACTTTCAATATTATTCTTCTTATCCATCACCAAATTTTAGGTTACTTCATCACTAAGAAACCAAGTTAAAAGACTAATAGTTAATGACATATATTTCATATACGTTCGTAACAATTAAAACTATATAATGAGGTTAAATAGTAAATTTATTTACCATATTCTCATTGTATTATGTTATAATATATGTAAACAATGTCAATATTATTCTTATTATCCATCACCAAATTTTAGGTTACTTCATCAATAAGAAACTACGTTAAAAGACTATTAATTTATGACATATATTTCATATACGTTCATAATAATCAAAACTATATAATGAGGTTAGATAGTAAATTTATTCACCATATTCACATTGTATTATATTATAATAGATGTAAACAATTTTAATATTCTTCTTCTGATCCATCACCAAATTTTAGGTTACTTCATCACTAAGAAACTAAGTTAAAAGACTATTAGTTAATGACATATATTTTATATACGTTCGTAACAATTAAAACTATATAATTAGGTTAGATAGTAAATTTATTCACCATATTCATATTGTATTACGGTATAAGAGATTTAAACAATTTCAATATTATTCTTCTTATCGATCACCAAATTTTAGGTTACTTCATCACCAAGAAACTAAGTAAAAAGACTATTAATTAATGTCATATATTTCATAAACATTCGTAATTATTAAAACTATATAATGAATCTAGATAGTATATTTATTCACCATATTCACGTTGTATTATGGTATAATAGATGTAAATAATTTCAACATTTTTCTTCTTCTCCATCACCAAATTTTTGGTTACTTCATCACTAAGAAACTAAGTTAAAAGGCTATTATTTAATGACAAATATTTCATATATGTTCGTAGAAATTAAAATTATACAATGAGTCTTGATAGTATATTTATTTACCATATTCACATTATATTATGTTATAACAGATATAAACAATTTCAATATTCTTCTTCTTATCCATCGCCAAATTTTAAGTTACTTCATCACTAAGAAACTAAGTTAAAAGACTATTAATTAATGACATATATTTCATATATGTTCGTAATAATTAAAACTATATAATTAGGCTAGATAGTATATTTATTCACCGTATTCACATTGTATTATGGTATAACAGATATAAACAACTTCAATATTATTCCTCTTATCCATCACTAAATTTTAGGTTATTTCATCACTAAGAAACCAAGTTAAAAGACTATTAGTTAATGACATATATTTCATATATGTTCGTAATAATTAAAACTATATAATTAGGCTAGATAGTAAATTTATTCACCGTATTCACATTGTATTATGGTATAATAGATGTAAACAATTTCAATATTATTATTCTTATCCATCACTAAATTTTAGGTTACTTGATCACTAAGAAACCAAGTTAAAAGACTATTAGTTAATGACATATATTTCATATACGTTCGTAACAATTAAAACGATATAATGAGGTTAGATAGTAAATTTATTCACCATATTCATATTGTATTATGGTATAATAGATGTAAATAATTTCAATATTATTCTTCTTATCCATCACCAAATTTTAGGTTACTTCATCACCAAGAAACTAAGTTAAAAGACTATTAATTTATGACATATATTTCATATACGTTCATAATAATTAAAACTATATAATGAGGTTAGATAGTAAATTTATTCACCGTATTCACATTGTATTATGGTATAATAGATGTAAACAATTTCAATATTATTCTTCTTATCCATCACCAAATTTTAGGTTACTTCATCACCAAGAAACCAAGTTAAAAGACTAATAGTTAATGACATGTATTTCATATACGTTCGTAATAATTAAAACTATATAATGAGGTTAGATAGTAAATTTATTCACCATATTCACATTGTATTATGTTTTAATAGATGTAAACAATGTCAATATTATTCTTATTATCCATCACCAAATTTTAGGTTACTTCATCAATAAGAAACTACGTTAAAAGACTATTAATTTATGACATATATTTCATATACGTTCATAATAATCAAAACTATATAATGAGGTTAGATAGTAAATTTATTCACCATATTCACATTGTATTATGTTATAATAGATGTAAACAATTTTAATATTATTCTTCTTATCCATCACCAAATTTTAGTTTACTTCATCACTAAGAAACTAAGTTAAAAGACTATTAGTTAATGACATATATTGTATATACGTTCGTAACAATTAAAACTATATAATGAGGTTAGATAGTAAATTTATTCACCATATTCATATGGTATTATGGTATAATAGATTTAAACAATTTCAATATTATTCTTCTTATCGATCACCAAATTTTAGGTTACTTCATCACCAAGAAACTAAATAAAAAGACTATTAATTAATGACATATATTTCATATACATTCGTAATTATTAAAACTATATAATGAATCTAGATAGCATATTTATTCACCATATTCACATTGTATTATGGTATAATATATGTAAACAATTTCAATATTTTACTTCTTCTCCATCACCAAATTTTTGGTTACTTCATCACTAAAAAACTAAGTTAAAAGGCTATTATTTAATGACAAAAATTTCATAATTGTTCGTAGAAATTAAAATTATACAATGAGTCTTGATAGTATATTTATTTACCATATTCACATTGTATTATGTTATAACAGATATAAACAATTTCAATATTATTCTTCTTATCCATCGCCAAATTTTAAGTTACTTCATCACTAAGAAACTAAGTTAAAAGACTATTAATTAATGACATATATTTCATATATGTTCGTAATAATTAAAACTATATAATTAGGCTAGATAGTATATTTATTCACCGTATTCACATTGTATTATGGTATAACAGATATAAACAACTTCAATATTATTCTTCTTATCCATCACTAAATTTTAGGTTACTTCATCACTAAGAAACCAAGTTAAAAGACTATTAGTTAATGACATATATTTCATATACGATCGTAACAATTAAAACGATATAATGAAGTTAGATAGTAAATTTATTCACCATATTCATATTGTATTATGGTATAATAGATGTAAACAATGTCAATATTATTCTTATTATCCATCACCAAATTTTAGGTTACTTCATCACCAAGAAACTAAGTTAAAAGACTATTAATTTATAACATATATTTCATATACGTTTATAATAATTAAAAATATATAATGAGGTAAGATAGTAAATTTATTCACCATATTCACATTTTATTATGCTGTAATAGATGTAAACAATTTCAATATTATTCTTCTTATCCATCACCAAATTTTAGGTTACTTCATCACTAAGAAACCAAGTTAAAAGACTATTAGTTAATGACATATATTTCATATACGTTCGTAACAATTAAAACTATATAATGAGATTAGATAGTAAATTTATTCACCATATTCACATTTTATTATGTTATAATAGATGTAAACAATTTCAATATTATTATTATTATCCATCTCCAAATTTTAGGTTACTTCATCAATAAGAAACTAAGTTAAAAGACTATTAATTTATGACATATATTTCATATATGTTCATAATAATCAAAACTATATAATGAGGTTAGATAGTAAATTTATTCACCTTATTCACATTGTATTATGTTATAATAGATGTAAACAATTTTAATATTATTCTTCTTATCCATCACCAAATTTTAGGTTACTTCATCACTAAGAAACTAAGTTAACAGACTCTTAGTTAATGACATATATTTTATATACGTTCGTAACAATTAAAACTATATAATGAGGTTAGATAGTAAATTTATTCACCATATTCATATTGTATTATGGTATAATAGATGTAAACAATTTCAATATTATTCTTCTTAACCATCAGCAAATTTTAAGTTACTTCATCACTAAGAAACTAAGTTAAAAGACTATTAATTAATGACATATATTTCATATATGTTCGTAATAATTAAAACTATATAATTAAGCTATATAGTATATTTATTCACCGTATTCACATTGTATTATGGTATAACAGATATAAACAACTTCAATATTATTATTCTTATCCATCACTAAATTTTAGGTTACTTCATCACTAAGAAACCTAGTTAAAAGACTATTAGTTAATGACATATATTTCATATATGTTCGAAATAATTAAAACTATATAATTAGGCTAGATAGTAAATTTATTCACCATATTCACATTGTATTATGGTATAATAGATGTAAACAATTTCAATATTATTCTTCTTATCCATCACTAAATTTTAGGTTACTTACTAAGAAACCAAGTTAAAAGACTATTAGTTAATGACATATATTTCATATACGTTCGTAACAATTAAAACGATATAATGAGGTTAGATTGTAAATTTATTCACCATATTCATATTGTATTATGGTATAATAGATGTAAATAATTTCAATATTATTTTTCTTATCCATCACCAAATTTTAGGTTACTTCATCACCAAGAAACTAAGTTAAAAGACTATTAATTTATGACATATATTTCATATACGTTCATAATAATTAAAACTATATAATGAGGTTAGATAGTAAATTTATTCATCATATTCACATTGTATTATGGTATAATAGATGTAAACAATTTCAATATTATTCTTCTTATCCATCACCAAATTTTAGGTAACTTCATCACTAAGAAACCAAGTTAAAAGACTAATAGTTAATGACATGTATTTCATATACGTTCGTAACAATTAAAACTATATAATGAGGTTAGATAGTAAATTTATTCACCATATTTACATTGTATTATGTTATAATATATGTAAACAATGTCAATATTATTCTTATTATCCATCACCAAATTTTAGGTTACTTCATCAATAAGAAACTACGTTAAAAGACTATTAATTTATGACATATATTTCATATACGTTCATAATAATCAAAACTATATAATGAGGTTAGATAGTAAATTTATTCACCATATTCACATTGTATTATGTTATAATAGATGTAAACAATTTTAATATTATTCTTCTTATCCATCACCAAATTTTAGGTTACTTCATCACTAAGAAACTAAGTTAAAAGACTATTAGTTAATGACATATATTTTATATACGTTCGTAACAATTAAAACTATATAATGAGGTTAGATAGTAAATTTATTCACCATATTCATATTGTATTATTGTATAATAGATTTAAACAATTTCAATATTATTCTTCTTATCGATCACCAAATTTTAGGTTACTTCATCACCAAGAAACTAAGTAAAAAGACTATTAATTAATGACATATATTTCATATACATTCGTAATTATTAAAACTATATAATGAATCTAGATAGCATATTTATTCACCATATTCACATTGTATTATGGTATAATAGATGTAAACAATTTCAATATTTTACTTCTTCTCCATCACCAAATTTTTGGTTACTTCATCACTAAGAAACTAAGTTAAAAGGCTATTATTTAATGACAAATATTTCATATATGTTCGTAGAAATTAAAATTAAGTAATGAGTCTTGATAGTATATTTATTTACCATATTCACATTATATTATGTTATAACAGATATAAACAATTTCAATATTCTTCTTCTTATCCATCGCCAAATTTTAAGTTACTTCATCACTAAGAAACTAAGTTAAAAGACTATTAATTAATGACATATATTTCATATATGTTCGTAATAATTAAAACTATATAATTAGGCTAGATAGTATATTTATTCACCGTATTCACATTGTATTATGGTATAACAGATATAAACAACTTCAATATTATTCCTCTTATCCATCACTAAATTTTAGGTTATTTCATCACTAAGAAACCAAGTTAAAAGACTATTAGTTAATGACATATATTTCATATATGTTCGTAATAATTAAAACTATATAATTAGGCTAGATAGTAAATTTATTCACCGTATTCACATTGTATTATGGTATAATAGATGTAAACAATTTCAATATTATTATTCTTATCCATCACTAAATTTTAGGTTACTTCATCACTAAGAAACCAAGTTAAAAGACTATTAGTTAATGACATATATTTCATATACGTTCGTAACAATTAAAACGATATAATGAGGTTAGATAGTAAATTTATTCACCATATTCATATTGTATTATGGTATAATAGATGTAAATAATTTCAATATTATTCTTCTTATCCATCACCAAATTTTAGGTTACTTCATCACCAAGAAACTAAGTTAAAAGACTATTAATTTATGACATATATTTCATATACGTTCATAATAATTAACACTATATAATGAGGTTAGATAGTAAATTTATTCACCATATTCACATTGTATTATGGTATAATAGATGTAAACAATTTCAATATTATTCTTCTTATCCATCACCAAATTTTTGTTTACTTCATCACTAAGAAACCAAGTTAAAAGACTAATAGTTAATGACATATATTTCATATATGTTCGTAACAATTAAAACTATATAATGAGGTTAAATAGTAAATTTATTTACCATATTCTCATTGTATTATGTTATAATATATGTAAACAATGTCAATATTATTCTTATTATCCATCACCAAATTTTAGGTTACTTCATCAATAAGAAACTACGTTAAAAGACTATTAATTTATGACATATATTTCATATACGTTCATAATAATCAAAACTATATAATGAGGTTAGATAGTAAATTTATTCACCATATTCACATTGTATTATATTATAATAGATGTAAACAATTTTAATATTCTTCTTCTGATCCATCACCAAATTTTAGGTTAATTCATCACTAAGAAACTAAGTTAAAAGACTATTAGTTAATGACATATATTTTATATACGTTCGTAACAATTAAAACTATATAATTAGGTTAGATAGTAAATTTATTCACCATATTCATATTGTATTACGGTATAAGAGATTTAAACAATTTCAATATTATTCTTCTTATCGATCACCAAATTTTAGGTTACTTCATCACCAAGAAACTAAGTAAAAAGACTATTAATTAATGTCATATATTTCATAAACATTCGTAATTATTAAAACTATATAATGAATCTAGATAGTATATTTATTCACCATATTCACGTTGTATTATGGTATAATAGATGTAAATAATTTCAACATTTTTCTTCTTCTCCATCACCAAATTTTTGGTTACTTCATCACTAAGAAACTAAGTTAAAAGGCTATTATTTAATGACAAATATTTCATATATGTTCGTAGAAATTAAAATTATACAATGAGTCTTGATAGTATATTTATTTACCATATTCACATTATATTATGTTATAACAGATATAAACAATTTCAATATTCTTCTTCTTATCCATCGCCAAATTTTAAGTTACTTCATCACTAAGAAACTAAGTTAAAAGACTATTAATTAATGACATATATTTTATATATGTTCGTAATAATTAAAACTATATAATTAGGCTAGATAGTATATTTATTCACCGTATTCACATTGTATTATGGTATAACAGATATAAACAACTTCAATATTATTCCTCTTATCCATCACTAAATTTTAGGTTATTTCATCACTAAGAAACCAAGTTAAAAGACTATTAGTTAATGACATATATTTCATATATGTTCGTAATAATTAAAACTATATAATTAGGCTAGATAGTAAATTTATTCACCGTATTCACATTGTATTATGGTATAATAGATGTAAACAATTTCAATATTATTATTCTTATCCATCACTAAATTTTAGGTTACTTGATCACTAAGAAACCAAGTTAAAAGACTATTAGTTAATGACATATATTTCATATACGTTCGTAACAATTAAAACGATATAATGAGGTTAGATAGTAAATTTATTCACCATATTCATATTGTATTATGGTATAATAGATGTAAATAATTTCAATATTATTCTTCTTATCCATCACCAAATTTTAGGTTACTTCATCACCAAGAAACTAAGTTAAAAGACTATTAATTTATGACATATATTTCATATACGTTCATAATAATTAACACTATATAATGAGGTTAGATAGTAAATTTATTCACCGTATTCACATTGTATTATGGTATAATAGATGTAAACAATTTCAATATTATTCTTCTTATCCATCACCAAATTTTAGGTTACTTCATCACTAAGAAACCAAGTTAAAAGACTAATAGTTAATGACATATATTTCATATACGTTCGTAACAATTAAAACTATATAATGAGGTTAAATAGTAAATTTATTTACCATATTCACATTGTATTATGTTATAATATATGTAAACAATGTCAATATTATTCTTATTATCCATCACCAAATTTTAGGTTACTTCATCAATAAGAAACTACGTTAAAAGACTATTAATTTATGACATATATTTCATATACGTTCATAATAATCAAAACTATATAATGAGGTTAGATAGTAAATTTATTCACCATATTCACATTGTATTATATTATAATAGATGTAAACAATTTTAATATTCTTCTTCTTATCCATCACCAAATTTTAGGTTACTTCATCACTAAGAAACTAAGTTAAAAGACTATTAGTTAATGACATATATTTTATATACGTTCATAACAATTAAAACTATATAATTAGGTTAGATAGTAAATTTATTCACCATATTCATATTGTATTACGGTATAAGAGATTTAAACAATTTCAATATTATTCTTCTTATCGATCACCAAATTTTAGGTTACTCCATCACCAAGAAACTAAGTAAAAAGACTATTAATTAATGTCATATATTTCATAAACATTCGTAATTATTAAAACTATATAATGAATCTAGATAGTATATTTATTCACCATATTCACGTTGTATTATGGTATAATAGATGTAAACAATTTCAATATTTTACTTCTTCTCCATCACCAAATTTTTGGTTACTTCATCACTAAGAAACTAAGTTAAAAGGCTATTATTTAATGACAAATATTTCATATATGTTCGTAGAAATAAAAATTATACAATGAGTCTTGATAGTATATTTATTTACCATATTCACATTGTATTATGTTATAATAGATATAAACAATTTCAATATTATTATTCTCATCCATCGCCAAATTTTAAGTTACTTCATCACTAAGAAACTAAGTTAAAAGACTATTAATTAATGACATATATTTCATATATGTTCGTAATAATTAAAACTATATAATTAGGCTAGATAGTATATTTATTCACCGTATTCACATTGTATTATGGTATAACAGATATAAACAACTTCAATATTATTCTTCTTATCCATCACTAAATTTTAGGTTACTTCATCACTAAGAAACCAAGTTAAAAGACTATTAGTTAATGACATATATTTCATATATGTTCGTAATAATTAAAACTATATAATTAGGCTAGATAGTAAATTTATTCACCGTATTCACATAGTATTATGGTATAATAGATGTAAACAATTTCAATATTATTCTTCTTCCATCACTAAATTTTAGGTTACTTCATCACTAAGAAACCAAGTTAAAAGACTATTAGTTAATGACATATATTTCATATACGATCGTTGTAACACCCCAGTTTCAATTATTTGATTTATTTAATTGAGAAATTATTTTATTAGAATTAATAAAATGAAAAGGAATTATTTATTTTGGAATATTGGAAGAAAATAAAAGAAATAAAAAATATGGGTTTCTTTTAAGTTATTGGGCTTGGAGGTTGTTAGTAAAGAGTGGGGGTGCAAGAGAAATAAAGATATGTTTTGGAACTTAAGCTATTTTTCTCATTATTCACGATAACACAGAGTTTTGGAAATTTGGGGAAATAGAGCTCTGAAGGTGAGAAGAACGAAGAACATCGCTCAAGAACTCAAGCTGCAATTTGATAAGGTAAGGGGGGCTAATACTCAATTTACTTTTGCTTATGGGTTTATGTACGGTTGATTTGGGTAATCGTAGGGAGAAACCCCAATTATTAGATGTTATTAGGGATCGATACCCTTAGGATTGAACTTTGTTAGAAAAGGTTTAAGTTCCCGATTTTATGAATCAATTAGGGATTTTAGGTTCCTATGATGGATTGGATGTCTTTGTACTATATTGCACCGCCGTAGAGAGGTATTTTCGTGCAAAAATATGGGTATATGAGCTGCTGCAAAAACAGAAAAATTGGGTTCGCACTCATCAACACGGGCGCGTTGATTTACGCGGGCACCCGTGTTGATTCACTGTAATGCTGATGAAAATGTGTTTTCTGGCCACAATTCAACACGGGCGTGTTGATTAACACGGGCGCCCGTGTTGATTCACTGTGTTGGCATAAAAATGGGTTTTCTGGGCACAATTCAACACGGGCCGTGTTGATTTACACGGGCGCCCGTGTTGATCCCCTGTATTGTCAAAAAAACGTGTTTTCTGGACACATTTCCACACGGGCAGTGTTGTTTTACACGGGCACCCGTGTTAAACCTCCTGTGTTGGTTTTTAAACTATGTTTTCTGTGCATGCTGTTAAGTACGGATTGATCCGGTTTTGATGTGCAGTGTTTGACATGTTTTGAATATGTGTTTATTGATTTCCTAGTGTTGATTGATGTGTGTATCGAATAACGATTGTATGTTATGATACCAACACTATGTGGATTTTATTGTCATGCTTTTAGATGATGTTATCAAGCATGAATTATGATATAACTTGATATGATTGATGTTTAATAGTATGCTGAGTGATTACATGCTATTCATATCATGTTATATTTGATATTGTTGATGTTGCATGATATGTCGATTGATGTTAATAGTATGCTGAGTGTTACATACTTTACATATCATGTTGCATTTGTTAATTCCCATTGTGTGGAATTAACATGGTGGCCAATATACGTGTCCGCGATTTAATGGAACGTTGAGGTGGTAGCCGTGTCCGCGATATAATGGAACGGTGAGTTATCCGTGACCCGAGATTTAATGGGGCGGTAAAATGGTACCACATGCATGGGTGTGTTGCATTACATTGAATATGACATGAATGGAGGATTTTTCCAATGTTGTATTTGATTGATTGTATGCATGTATTGATACTAAGTTGTTAACGATGTTTGATGTTAATAAGTAAGCATGAAAAGTATGATATTATGAATATATGGATTGTAAAGGTTTTTGTAATATATGAAACATGCTAATTGTTGGGTGATACTTATGGTTTCCTGAATTGATTGTTATGAACGTATAATCAAATGTATAGTTGAGATGCTCACCCTTACTGTTGAATATTTCAGATTGAGGAGCTTCGTTCAGGTGCTTGGCGAAGGCTTGTCATTTCTAGTTTATTTCCGTTTTAGTATTGTCCGGGTCATGCTCTGGTAGTTGTAACTCCGGGAACGTTTGTTTGTCGAGCTGCTTTAGTCAGACTCGTTTATTTCCCTTTGTTTGTTATAATATGAGTTTGACATTTTCCAGGTGTTAATCCCTGATGATTTTGAAAATATTATAACATTGGTTTCATTAATTAAATTATTCCCCTGTGTAAACATGTATGAGTTACTACTATGATTATGCATGACAGGAACTTGTTTTTATTAAAAGAGAATTGTGACATCCTCGTTGATACATGTACTCTGAAATTATAATTTTAATTATTCGCGAAAATTTATTCGGGGTTTTTAGAGGGTGTTACAATCGTAACAATTAAAACGATATAATGAAGTTAGATAGTAAATTTATTCACCATATTCATATTGTATTATGGTATAATAGATGTAAATAATTTTAATATTATTTTTCTTATCCATCACCAAATTTTAGGTTACTTCATCACCAAGAAACTAAGTTAAAAGACTATTAATTTATGACATATATTTCATATACTTTTATAATAATTAAAACTATATAATGAGGTAAGATAGTAAATTTATTCACCATATTCACATTGTATTATGCTGTAATAGATGTAAACAATTTCAATATTATTCTTCTTATCCATCACCAAATTTTAGGTAACTTCATCACTAAGAAACCAAGCTAAAAGACTATTAGTTAATGACATATATTTCATATACGTTCGTAACAATTAAAACTATATAATGAGGTTAGATAGTAAATTTATTCACCATATTCACATTTTGATATGTTATAATAGATGTAAACAATTTCAATATTATTCTTATTATCCATCACCAAATTTTAGGTTACTTCATCAATAAGAAACTAAGTTCAAAGACTATTAATTTATGACATATATTTCATATATGTTCATAATAATCAAAACTATATAATGAGGTTAGATAGTAAATTTATTCACCATATTCACAATGTAATATGTTATAATAGATGTAAACAATTTTAATATTATTCTACTTATCAATCACCAAATTTTAGGTTACTTCATCACTAAGAAACTAAGTTAACAGACCCTTAGTTAATGACATATATTTTATATACGTTCGTAACAATTAAAACTATATTATGAGGTTAGATAGTAAATTTATTCACCATATTCATATTGTATTATGGTATAATAGATGTAAAGAATTTCAATATTATTCTTCTTATCCATCACTAAATTTTAGGTTACTTCATCACATAGAAACCAAGTTAAAAGACTATTAGTTAATGACATATATTTCATATACGTTCGTAATAATTAAAACTATATAATTAGGCTAGATAGTAAATTTATTCACCGTATTCACATTGTATTATGGTATAATAGATGTAAACAATTTCAATATTATTCTTCTTATCCATCACTAAATTTTAGGTTACTTCATCACTAAGAAACCAAGTTAAAAGACTATTAGTTAATGACATATATTTCATATATGTTTGTAACAATTAAAACGATATAATCAGGTTAGATAGTAAATTTATTCACCATATTCATATTGTATTATGATATAATAGATGTAAATAATTTCAATATTATTCTTCTTATCCATCACCAAATTTTAGGTTACTTCATCACCAAGAAACTAAGTTGAAACACTTTTAATTTATGACATGTATTTCATATACGTTAATAATAATTAAAACTATATAATGAGGTTAGATAGTAAATTTATTCACCATATTCATATTGTATTATGGTATAATAGATTTAAACAATTTCAATATTAATCTTCTTATCCATCACCAAATTTTAGGTTACTTCATCACCAAGAAACTAAGTTAAAAGACTATTAATTTATGACATATATTTCATATACGTTTATAATAATTGTAACTATATAATGAGGTAAGATTGTAAATTTATTCACCATATTCACATTGTATTATGCTGTAATAGATGTAAACAATTTCAATATTATTCTTCTTATCCATCACCAAATTTTAGGTTACTTCATCACTAAGAAACCAAGTTAAAAGACTATTAGTTAATGACATATAGTTCATATACGTTCGTAACAATTAAAACTATATAATGAGGTTAGATAGTAAATTTATTCACCATATTCACATTTTATTATGTTATAATAGATGTAAACAATTTCAATATTATTCTTCTTATCCATCACCAAATTTTAGGTTACTTTATCACCAAGAAACTAAGTTAAAAGAATATTAATTAATGACATATATTTCATATATGTTCGTAATTATTAAAACTATATAATGAGGTTAGATAGTAAATTTATTCACCATATTCACATTGTAATATGTTATAATAGATATAAACAATTTCAATATTTTACTTCTCCTCCATCACCAAATTTTAGGTTACTTCATCACTAAGAAACTAAGTTAAAAGGCTATTATTAAATAATAAATATTTCATATATGTTCGTAGAAATTAAAATTAAACAATGAATCTTGATAGTATATTTATTTACCATATTCACATTGTATTATGGTATAACAGATATAAACAATTTCAATATTATTCTTCTTATCCATCACCAAATTTTAAGTTACTTCATTACTAAGAAACTAATTTAAAAGACTATTAATTAATAACATATATTTCATATATGTTCGTAATAATTATAACTATATAATTAGGCTAGATAGTATATTTATTCACCGTATTCACATTGTATTATGGTATATTAGATGTAAACAATTTCAATATTATTCTTCTTATCCATCACTAAATTTTAGGTTACTTCATCACTAAGAAACCAAGTTAAAAGACTATTAGTTAATGACATATATTTCATATACGTTCGTAACTATTAAAACTATATATTGTGGTTAGATAGTAAATTTATTCACCATATTCATATTGTATTATGGTATAATAGATGTAAACAATTTCAATATTATTCTTCTTATTCATCACCAAATTTTAGGTTACTTCATCACTAAGAAACAAAGTTAAAAGTCTATTAGTTAATGACATATATTTCATATACGTTCGTAACAATTAAAACGATATAATGAGGTTAGATAGTTAATTTATTCATCATATTCTTATTGTATTATGGTATAATAGATGTAAATAATTTCAATATTATTCTTCTTATCCATCACCAAATTTTAGGTTACTTTATCACCAAGAAACTAAGTTAAAAGACTATTAATTTATTACATATATTTCATATACGTTCATAATAATTAAAACTATATAATGAGTTTAGATAGTAAATTTATTCACCATTTTCACATTGTATTATGCTATAATAGATGTAAACAATTTCAATATTATTCTTCTTATCCATCACCAAATTTTAAGTTACTTCATCACTAAGAAACTAAGTTAAAAGACTATTAATTAATGACATATATTTCATATATGTTCGTAATAATTAAAACTATATAATTAGGTGTTGTACCCCAAAATTTGCCCTCGTATTTTTTCCACAAGAAATCACAGCTTCGGACTTTTCCTGATTCTTCAGACTGGCTCAAGAATCGGTCAAACAGACTTTTCTTGTCAGTCAGACAAAATTAGGGTTTTCTTTGATTTTAAATCAGTTCAGGCAGATCGCTGAGGTTTGGTTGAGTTGGCTCAGGTTTTGATCAAGCGGACGTTTCTTTGGCATTTAATCAAGAATCAGGGTTTTTGTGCGCATATTTCTCAGAAGGAATTAAGTCTATAGTTCTTTTCAGTTTACTCTGAAATTTGGACTGAAGCATTTGGATTAAGTTTGCAGTGTTGGATTTAATCAGTGGAAAAGGACATGTGGATGTTTGTTTGATTTGACTGTGCATTGTTATGTTTAATTTGGAGCGCCGAACGTTTATTAATTATTTCTTTTTTCTAAAGTCAGAATAATTGGATTTATTTCCAATTGTTTTAATTTAAGAAATTCAAATAATTAAGTTAAATAATTGAAAGGAAATAAAAGGAATTAATTGATCAAAGGAGGATTTTTTATTCATCTTTAATGGTTTGTTACAATCTATTATTTGAACAACTATAAATTTATTTACATCCTTGTTTATAATAATAATGTTACAAATAATTAAATTGAAACTATCCTAATTCCTAAGTCTTCATCTTCCATCCAATGTTTCCTCTGTTCATTTGATTTTATCTGCAAGAAAAACAAGAAACAAAAGAAAAGTCAAAGCAGATAAAATAATAAAAGAGCAAACACATTTAAAATTCATCATTAAAAGCAACTGGCCGGAATCAGTTTGCCCTCTCTGCAAATCACGAGATTTCTCCCGGTTCACAAAGAGGGATGAAAGATGCTTGCAAAAGAAAAAGACATGAAATGCACAAAATTTGTAATTGCACAATTTCAAAATGGTCAAACAAACTGCATAGTTCATGGTTCAAGTTTGTCAAAAGCTGCATAATTCCAAAAGTTCTAAACCATGGATAAAAGGCAAACTGAACTAGGCCAACAAAGTCCAAACTGAGTTCCAATTTCAAACTTTCCACAAGCTGCCAAAGAGCTATCAAAAGGCTATTCAAAACAAGTACAAAATGTTGTCACAAAGAAGCAAAAAATATGGAAAAAGAGATAAAAGTATGCAGTGTAAAACAACTATTGCAAGAAAACTCTTCAAAAGTCATCATTTTCCAGCAGTGCTTTTTCAGTAAAAGGACAAATTTTAAACAAATATTTTATGCTTTAATCTGTACTGGAGAGAGAGAAGAGGAAAAGAAGATAGGGCTTACAGGCTTTAGGCTTGAAGAAAGAGAGATATAAAACAAACTGAGATAACACAGTTCGAGGGGGGCAAAAAAATATCACAAAGAAAATTTTCAAACTGTAAGACAAAAAACATTGTAAACTGCCTCCACAAGCTTGAAGCCTAAGCTCCAAACCTCACAAACGCCTTTAACCTGCTTCAACAGCAAGCCAAAGCCCAGATCTGTCCAGCCTAAAACCTGTGTTTAAACTCAGTAAACACAAGTCCTGAACCTGCTTGTAAACCTGTGTCACAACCTCCATACAAACCTGCTAAAGCCTAACACCAGACCTGTTACCAACCAAAAACAAATAACCAAAATACCACAGCCTAAACAAGCATATCCAAACCTCACCAACACCCAACACCTCAAACTGTAAAGACAAAGCCCTCAAGCTTCCACTGTCAAACCAGAACCAACCCAAAGCAAACAGTTCAAACTCATACCAAGCTTGCAAGCCTAGGCCAGCCCTTTCAAGACAGTGTGAAGCCACAAAAGCATCAAACTGTCAAGCCCTTTCCAAAACCAGCTTCCAAACCAACACAAGCCCTCATAAAAATTTCATCATTGGGCAAGCACACAAATCAAACACAATAGCATTCAATACTCAATACCAACAAGCATATTCAGGGCAAACATATCATCATCAATATCTCAACACCATAATACACAGAGGCAAGCATCAAATATACAAAAAAACTTTCGAACCAACCAGGCCCTCAGAGGTAGCCTCATCACAGGGCACAACACATTCAATAGCATATCAAAGGCATCAAGCCATTACACGGGCAACTCAGAAGCCAACAAGAAGAAGAAGAAGAAAAGAAGTGATATCAAACTAAGGTTCTCAAACATCATCATTGAACCAACACACAAAAAGGCAAAAATACAGAATACCAGGGTTTCCAAGCAAAGCGCGCATCATCACCAAAGCCTCCGTCTCCGGCCGCCTAAAGCACCTCCGAATCCAGCTCCCTCCTGCTCTCCAGGCCACGATATCTACAAAGGTAGTATTTTTCTACTCCTTCTTCTCACACCTCATACAAAACATAATAATAATCATGGAATCAGTATATGAAAGGTTAAAATCGTGCAATCCCTAAAGACCTAAGACATAAAGAGGGCGAAATCGTTACCTTTTCGCGTCTTGGCTTGGTCCAACCATGGAGAGGGAAGGAGCCAGAGGTGGCGCTGGGTGGCCTGGCAACAGGGACAGAAAATCGCGTTCAGAAACGTTGACTCAGCAAGAACGAGGAGGAACAAGGACGAACGGCGCCGCGCCTCTGTAACCCTAAAAATCCTAATGACACAAAACCATTTCAAACCCTTGCAACGTTGTGAAACCCTTGGGCCTTTTCCCTTTCTAACACGCCTAAGCCCATTTGCTTTTTTTCCAAACGCACCCCCCTTTGTTTTCTTTTATTCTGCCCTTTTGTTTGGGCTAGACAAACTCTACCCAGGCCCATTCATTTCTTTTTAAAACTAATTCACACTAACGCTTTTTTTTTAAATAAAAAGAATGATACAATTAAAATTCTTTTTTTAATAAATGTCTATTAATACTTTTGTTATATATTTAGAAGTATATAGAAATAAGATTTTTCTAACTTAAATAATATTCCTTTTTTTAAAAATTTTTTACTTAATACCCTTTTGTACATAAACCAAAAATGTATAAATGATAATTTTCTCTAAAAGCTTAAAACATTTTCTTTTTCTTTTCTTAAAAGATCTCTTCTTTTTACATAAAAAATACTAACATAAAACATTAATACATAAGATAGAACTTAAAACATTTTCTTTTCTTTTATTAAGTTTTATTTTGTACATATTAACAAAATACGAGAATACAAAATTAAATAAACAAAACACTTAATTTTTCATTAAGTTCACATCTCAACTCGTAAATAAACCTCATACATTTACACATACACTTACACATTTACAATACACAAATACATTGATGCATTTACACTTGCTTATCTTGTACATTTGATACACATTACATTTGCGATTGCCATTCGATTTGGTTGTAAATTATTGGATACTACTCTCCTATAAGTCTCATCCCCCATTTGTAAATAATTGTACCCCCATCCCCGGATACTCATTTGTAATAGTTTAGGACTTTAAATTCCCGCAATTTATCGCTTTCGAATTATACCATGGTTAGACCTAGGGTTTGTATGTACATAAAATCAAACGCTAGATAACCTAATACAAAGACAAATACATGAAATCAATACACAATCACACTTGCACCCCTAGGGTAATCCTGCTTGTTGCCTTCCAAAATGGGCCATGCTTGCACGTTGAGTTTCTTTGGCAAAACAATTCAAATGATTATAAGTCCCTCGATGACGCTTTCGAAAGTTTCCTAATAAAAAATGATCATAGTCCCTTCAAGCAAATTGCCAAAGACACTTGGCACCATTGCATTCATGGTCCATACGATGACCCGCGCTCGTCCCGTTAAAACATCCTAACGCAAGATTGCCCACCAAATACAATGGTGGAACAAAATTGTTTAAAAGGGTTAAAACATGAGAAAAACCTTTGAGTACAATAGGGGTAGACAAACTCTTAGTTACTTAACAAACTTGCAAAAACACTTGCCTACTTTTCAAACCATACTCCACAAACACTTTCAAAACAAACTTTCAAAAAACATTTGAAACATCTTTTCGAAAAGATACACACCTTCGTATATACTCAAACACGAGTCATTACGATGGTTGCCGAAACAAAGGCGTCTATTTCAAAACATTTTTCAAAACACACACACCACAATTTCAAAGCAATTGAAAAATCAAAGTCAAGTGATCTAAAACCAAGTAACTAAGAGCCCATGGATAACCATGGATGAAAAGGGTGCTAATACCTTCCCTTTTCATAATCTACCCCCCGAACCCACGAAACATCTCAAAAGGTTTTTCCTGTGCTTTTTAACCTTTCCTTTAGGATAAAATAAAAAGTCGGTGGTGACTCTTGCTAAACCGAACAAGTGCGAATACAAAACGCAAAACTCAAGTCAGTTCTCCCACCGTATCACAGAACTGGCGACTCTGCTGGGGATTTAAACTTAAAAGTGGGGTTACCTTAGGGTTTAGATCACCTTTATATTCTTGCCTTGATTGCCTTGTTTGCTTTACTTTTTTGGTCCTTGTTTGGGTTTGTTGTAAATCCTACACCCAGATTTGGGGCATCTTTTTAGGTAAATAGCAATAAAACTGTGAGGGAACTGTGCGGGGTATACCGACACGGTTGAAGCAGTAAGCTATGTTAGTGTGACATATTTGTGAGTACCAGTAACCCTTGAGTTCAGTCAAGGAGAGTACGAGGCCGCTGAGTGATGTCGTGAAGCACTAACGAACTCTTTGAACCTTAATTGACCATCTTAGCCTTCTTAGGGGTAGTGAGATGACCGACTTTGGTGCAGTCCGAAGTTGGTAGATACTCGATACTACACTCATTGAGGGTTGTTTTCTTGGAATATTTTGGTCGCCGGTTAAGTGGCTAAATCAAAACAATGAACACAGAAAACAATCCAATGATATTGAGCTCCTTAGAACCCGGTTTCTATTTCTAGGACAGGATGCGCCAACTGACTTCAAGAGGGTACTTACCTACAAACCCCATGAAAGCCTAAACCTAAGGACTTGTTTGCTTTGTGTGAATATGATTACCTATATATACACTCACTTGCTTCTGCATACATGTACATAACATCATAACATCATACCATAGCATTTTTCAATAACCATTTCAAGGATCTCGAGGGTTCTTTTGATGCAGGGTTACGTTGAACCAGACGTCTACCAAAGGGCAAGAGGTTTTCTCCTCTAAACAAATGCCATCAAAGATCAAGTGCAACAACTTGAATCAGGGGCTATGACCCACTTGACATGGTGAGCTTGATTCTAGTGGAAAGACATCCGCCGGTGCAAAGTTCTCCAACCAAAGATCAAGTGCAACAACTTGAATCAGGGGATATGACCCACTTGACATGGTGAGCTTGATTCTCGTGGAAAGACATCCACCGTGGCAAAGTTCTCCAATCGAAGACCAAAGTTCAACCTCTAACTTTCTCTTGTGTTTACCCCAAGAGATCCTTGAAAACATTGCATATATATCATACATATCATTGCATAACAGGTTTCTCCCATACAGGTCTCCTTATCTTCCTACTGTTTATTTCAGTAAGATGGATATGGAACAAACGATGAAAGATATCCAAGCTCAAAATGCTCAATTCCAACAAATGCTGTTGGCTATGGGTAAAGGGCAAGAAGATCTGAAAGCTATCCTTCTCAAAAACAAGGGGGGCAGTCTTGAAGAAGACCACAATTTGGAGACTGAGGAAGCTGACTACTCCGAGGAACAATACCCTCTCGCCGATGACAAGTACAAAGAGTTGGAGGATCTCCTCAATGCTATGGAGATCCAACAAATACCTGGCTTGGACTTAGGAGACTTGGGTTTGGTTCCTAGATTGGTCATTCCGCCAAAGTTTAAAATCCCTACCTTTGGTCTGTACGATGGAGTCTCTTGCCCTCAGATGCATCTAAGATCTTATGTCCGCAAGATTCAACCATACACAGCTGATCCAAAGCTTTGGATCCATTTCTTCCAAGAAATCCTGGTAGGGACTCAACTCGAGTGGTTCTATCAATTGGAGAGTTCTCGCATCCACACATGGGGGGACCTGGCTACTGCCTTTTACAAACAATATCAGTACAATGCTGATCTTGCACCAACTCGTGTGCAATTGCAGAACATGACCATGGGTTCTGACGAGAACTTCAAAGGGTACGCTCAAAAATGGAGAGATCTGGCTGGTAGGGTGCAACCCCCTTTAACTGACAGAGAGTTGATTGACATCTTCATGGGAACTTTGACAGGGCCTTTCTTCAATCACCTGATTGGAAGCTCCTCAGCCAGGTTCACCGAGCTGATACTGACCGGCGAAAGGGTCGAAGCGGGCATCAAAAGTGGAAAGGTCCAAGGAGCTACTCCCTCTGATGTTCAGAAAATCCCCTACAATTGGGAAGAAAAAGTCTGATGCAGTGACTGGTCAAAAGAGTCGTCTTGATCAACATGCTGGGGCAATCCTGATCTCTGATCCCACGACTGTTCAACAAAAACGGGGCAAGAGACGTAGGGTGAGATATCAAGAAAGGCAGCACACTGACATCAACATGCCTTTGTCTCAAGCATTGCAACAATTGCTGGAGTTGAAGCTGATCACGCTGAAGGATCCTCCTCAAAATCCTGATACTTCCTCTTCCAAGTACGACTCAAATGAGAGATGTGCCTACCATTCTGACAGCCCTGGGCATGGCACCGACAACTGTTGGACTTTGAAGAACCAGATTCAAGACTTGATTGATGCCAAGGAGATCAAGTTTTGACCCTCCAAGTGTGATCACTGCTCCTATGCCAAATCATTGAGAGCGTCTTTGTTTCTTTGAATTTCCAAGTTGTAACTTCTTTGTTATTCAAACAATTATCTGTTAATGTCAAACTCTGTTTCATTAATGCATTGCATATGTTTGTCTTGAATTCATCCATTCGTTTTCACTACTCTTATGTTTTCTTTATGATATTTTAACTCTTGATAAAAAGCTGCAAGCCTTTAGAGGGAGGATGACGAAACGATACCATAATCTCATACAATATGCTTTTGAACAGACCTTGCTGATGATGTACAGGCATTTCATTCAATTCCCAAACACTGGAGTTATAAGGAAGATAATCCCTAGTCAACCCCTTCGAGCCAAAGAAGTAGGAGTTTTCTGTTCTAAACAATCAAAACCTTTGATATAAACCTGGGGCAGGGTAGTCTCTCAGTTAATTCAAAAAGGTGCGCGTTAAAGTCGCAAACTCTTAGTTCATAACACAGCGAACGACGTCAAAAAGCATTCCTCTGGAATCAAAAGACAGTGATGGTTCCCTATCACCTAGGCAGTCGATCTCTCAAAAGAGAAAAGCCCACCAAGCCAAAACCTGTAAAGGAGGCTTAAGAAAGCTGGGGCATCCCGCTGACTGTGGTCTCAAAAACAGAGACAGTCAGGCAAAAGTTAGGGATAACAAATCAAAATCAAAATAGAGAGGTCATTACAAATCCTCAACAACATGAAAAATGTTGAAAAATAAAAAGGAGATGATGACTGTCTCCCAAACTCAACTGGTGAACCATCACTCAAAAGTCGTTCCAAACTCGGATAGAGTGCGACGCACAATTAACTGAGCTTAGGGTTGAAGAACATCACGAAGAGCGGGCGGGTACAAATATACTTTGAGCCTTTATCCTTTGTTTCTTAAACCGTGAACCAAGCCACGTTACAACCCTTCAAAAGTCCTAATTGAAGCATGGGTTAGTTCGAAAGCATACTGTTACCAAAGGTATCCTGACTCCTGTAAGGCTTTGCTCCAAAATCTTGTGTTGAATTGGCTTATAAAAAGTTTTCTGCTAAAAAAACGCATTTTTCAAAACTTCGAGACAAACATAAACTTTGCATTGCTTGAATATCACTGTTCGCATTTGGCTATTTGTTTGACAGCGAAGAAATTCATACAGCGAATGTTCGGAGGAACGAAAACTCTCTCAGTGAGTAAAATCACTTCAAAAAGGATGACACTTCCAACGACAAGTCTCCTATCAACAAGGGGCATGACATGTCACCATTCAATTAACCTGGGGCAGACCAGTCAAGGTTTCAACAGATCTTTCAAAATTCAGTTAACCTGGGGGAGTCCAGTCAAGATTTCAACAAAATCTCTCAATTACAGATTAACTTGGGGCAAGTTTCCCTCACCATCACTTGGGGCATTCAAATGTCAAGAGTGTTCAATGATTCCTTCATCACCTGCTGGAAATTGCAACCACCAACAGAATAACGGGCAATTAAAACTCCCAATTTCTGACCCTCAAAAAAATTAAGATCTAGAAATAGTTTCAGATGTGACCCTGATTTGGCGACATTCTACAACTTATTCAAGATTTCCATCTAGAGATAGTTTCAGATGTGACCCTGATTTGGAGACATTCTATAACTTATTCAAGATTTCATTCTAGAGATAGTTCAAGATGTGACCCAGAGATGGCGACATTCTACAACTTATTCAGATTTCCTTCTAGAGATAGTTTCATATGTGACCCTGATTTGGCGACATTCTACAACTTATTCAAGATTTCCATCTAGAGATAGTTTCAGATGTGACCCTGATTTGGCGACATTCTACAACTCATTCGGAATTTCCTTCCATATATAGTTCAAGATGTGACCCAAGATTTGGCGACATTCTATAACTCATTCAGATTTGCTTCCAGATAGTTTCAGATGTGACCCAAGATTTGGCGACATTCTATAACTTACTCAAGATTTCATTCTAGAGATAGTTCAAGATGTGACCCAGAGATGGCGACATTCTACAACTTATTCAGATTTCCTTCTAGAGATAGTTTCAGATGTGACCCTGATTTGGCGACATTCTATAACTTATTCAAGATTTCCATCTAGAGATAGTTTCAGATGTGACCCTGATTTGGAGACATTCTACAACTTATTCAGATTTCCTTCTAGAGATAGTTTCAGATGTGACCCTGATTTGGCGACATTCTACAACTTATTCAATATTTCCATCTAGAGATAGTTTCAGATGTGACCCTGATTCGGCGACATTCTATAACTCATCAAGATTTCCATCTAGAGATAGTTTCAGATGTGACCCTGATTTGGCGACATTCTATAACTTATTCAAGATTTCATTCTAGAGATAGTTCAAGATGTGACCCAGAGATGGCGACATTCTACAACTTATTCAGATTTCCTTCTAGAGATAGTTTCAGATGTGACCCTGATTTGGCGACATTCTATAACTTATTCAAGATTTCATTCTAGAGATAGTTCAAGATGTGACCCAGAGATGGCGACATTCTACAACTTATTCAGATTTCCTTCTAGAGATAGTTTCAGATGTGACCCTGATTTGGCGACATTCTATAACTTATTCAAGATTTCCATCTAGAGATAGTTTCAGATGTGACCCTGATTTGGCGACATTCTATAACTTATTCAAGATTTCCTTCCAGAAATAGTTCAAGATGTGACCCAGAGATGGCGACATTCCATAACTTATTCAGATTCCCTTCCAGAGATATTTCAGATGTGACCCAGACACGGCGACATTCTGATACTTATTCCAGATTCATCCAGATGCAGTTTTACACGGACTCATCATGAAGCAACCCTACACCGGTTCCTTCTCAAAACCCAGATGCAGTTTTACACGGACTCATCATGAAGCAACCCTACACCGGTTCCTTCTCAAACTCTCAAGATTCTCGACTTCCCCCAGCCAGAGAGTCTTCCAGAAGCTAACTCCCCTCAGAGTCAAGATTCAAAATCCCCAGCGGAGCTAAAACTTCCAACTATCAATCCCCAAGCAGAGTGAAGACTCTCATTTTCATTTCCTCACAGAATATTCGAATATTCTCCAGTGAAGATCTCCTCAAGACAGGAATTCCCCAGTAGATTGGCATACAACCCAAGCTCCGGATTCCCCGATAGTGGTCCCAGGACTTCTTATGATCAAAGATTCTTGCCATCCCCAGCAGCAGTCAAGGAATTATTTTCCCCGGCAGCAGTCAATATTCTTCTGTTTCCAGCCATCCAGGATTCATCTATCCTCAGCAAGACAGCTCATCAGCTTACCTGCGCATCCATCACATTCATATCATAAACATTGATAACATACATTGCATCATGCATCATGACATTGCATACAACTAACTCTTTACCTTTTCAGGTAAGATCAGTCGACAGACAAAGATCATCATCTTCCGAGATTCTTTCTAGAAATAGTTCAGATGTGACCCAAACACGGCGACATTCTGATACTTAATCCAGATTCATTCAGATGCAGTTTTACACGGACTCATCATCAGGAAACCCTACACCGGTTCCTCTTCAAACCCAGATGCAGTTTTACACGGACTCATCATCAGGAAACCCTACACCGGTTCCTTCTCCACTTCAAGACTTTTCAAAACAGTTTACGGACGCTTCCCAACAACGGATGCTGCTCTGTTGCTCATTCAACTTCAGGACTTCTGAAAACAGTTTACGGATTCTTCCCAACAACGGATGTTAATCTATCGCTTGTTCAGATGTAACTTTTGAGAACAGTTTACGGACGCTTCCCAACAACGGATGCTACTCTATTGCTTATTCAACTCCAACTTCTGAAAACGGTTTACGGATTCTCCAAACATGGATGTCAATCTATTGCTTGTTCAGACCCCCAGTTCAGAGATGTTCCAAAACATGGATGCCTTTCTGATACTCATCCACTCACCAATAACAAACAATTCAACAATCATCTTCAGATGGCATCTATAAGCCCATCCTCCTACCAACATTCCAAATGGCATCTATAAGCCCATTCCCGACAAAGTTCCATCACACCTCCCGATGGCATCTGTAAGCCCATCTCCACAACTATCCATTACACTTCCAAATGGCATCTTTAAGCCCATTTCCAGATGGCATCTCTAAGCCCATCCCCCGACCAGATTCTGTCATATCACTAAATGGCATATGTAAGCCCATTCCCTCTACCATCACATCACCGAGTGCAAATTTTTGGGCACTCTAGTGTCCAATCTCCTTTTACCTTCAAGTCGCGAACGGCAAACTTGCCAATCTAACTCTTCAGGTTCAAGAAGATTGAACAGGGGCAACTGTTGTACCCCAAAATTTGCCCTCGTATTTTTTCCACAAGAAAACACAGCTTCGGACTTTTCCTGATTCTTCAGACTGGCTCAAGAATCGGCCAAACAGACTTTTCTTGTCAGTCAGACAAAATTAGGGTTTTCTTTGATTTTAAAGCAGTTCATACAGAACGCTGAGGTTTGGTTGAGTTGGCTCAGGTTTTGATCAAGCGGACGTTTCTTTGGCATTTAATCAAGAATCAGGGTTTTTGTGCGCATATTTCTCAGAAAGAATTAAGTTTATAGTTCTTTTCAGTTTACTCTGAAATTTGGACTGAAGCATTTGGATTAAGTTTGCAGTGTTGGATTTAATCAGTGGAAAAGGACATGTGGATGTTTGTTTGATTTGACTGTGCATTGTTATGTTTAATTCGGAGCGCTGGGCGTTTATTAATTATTTCTTTTTTCTAAAGTCAGAATAATTGGACTTATTTCCAATTGTTTTAATTTAAGAAATTCAAATAATTAAGTTAAACAATTGAAAGGAAATAAAAGGAATTAATTGATCAAAGGAGGATTTTTTATTCATCTTTAATGGTTTGTTACAATCTATTATTTGAACAACTGTAAATTTATTTACATCCTTGTTTATAATAATAATGTTACAAATAATTAAATTGAAACTATCCTAATTCCTAAGTCTTCATCTTCCATCCAATGCTCCCTCTTTTCACTTGATTTTATCTGCAAGAAAAACAAGAAACAAAAGAAAAGTCAAAGCAGATAAAATAATAAAAGAGCATACACATTTAAAATTCATCATTAAAAGCAACTGGCCGGAATCAGTTTGCCCTCTCTGCGAATCACGAGATATCTTCCGGTTCACAAAGAGGGATGAAAGATGCTTGCAAAAGAAAAAGACATGAAATGCACAAAAGTTGTAATTGCACAATTTCAAAATGGTCAAACAAACTGCATAGTTCATGGTTCAAGTTTGTCAAAAGCTGCATAATTCCAAAAGTTCTAAACCATGGATAAAAGGCAAACTGAACTAGGCCAACAAAGTCCAAACTGAGTTCCAATTTCAAACTTTCCACAAGCTGCCAAAGAGCTATCAAAGGCTATTCAAAACAAGTACAAAATGTTGTCACAAAGAAGCAGAAAATATGGAAAAAGAGATAAAAGTATGCAGTGTAAAACAACTATTGCAAGCAAACTCTTCAAAAGTCATCATTTTCCAGCAGTGCTTTTTCAGTAAAAGGACAAATTTTAAACAAATATTTTATGCTTTAATCTGTACTGGAGAGAGAGAAGAGGAAAAGAAGATAGGGCTTACAGGCTTTAGGCTTGAAGAAAGAGAGATATAAAACAAACTGAGATAACACAGTTCGAGGGGGGCAAAAAAATATCACAAAGAAAATTTTCAAACTGTAAGACAAAAAACATTGTAAACTGCCTCCACAAGCTTGAAGCCTAAGCTCCAAACCTCACAAACGCCTTTAACCTGCTTCAACAGCAAGCCAAAGCCCAGATCTGTCCAGCCTAAAACCTGTGTTTAAACTCAGTAAACACAAGTCCTGAACCTGCTTGTAAACCTGTGTCACAACCTCCATACAAACCTGCTAAAGCCTAACACCAGACCTGTTACCAACCAAAAACAAATAACCAAAATACCACAGCCTAAACAAGCATATCCAAACCTCACCAACACCCAACACCTCAAACTGTAAAGACAAAGCCCTCAAGCTTCCACTGTCGAACCAGAACCAACCCAAAGCAAACAGTTCAAACTCATACCAAGCTTGCAAGCCTAGGCCAGCCCTTTCAAGACAGTGTGAAGCCACAAAAGCATCAAACTGTCAAGCCCTTTCCAAAACCAGCTTCCAAACCAACACAAGCCCTCAGAAAAATTTCATCATTGGGCAAGCACACAAATCAAACACAATAGCATTCAATACTCAATACCAACAAGCATATTCAGGGCAAACATATCATCATCAATATCTCAACACCATAATACACAGAGGCAAGCATCAAATATACAAAAAAACTTTCGAACCAACCAGGCCCTCAGAGGTAGCCTCATCACAGGGTACAACACATTCAATAGCATATCAAAGGCATCAAGCCATTACACAGGCAACTCAGAAGCCAACAAGAAGAAGAAGAAAATAAGTGATATCAAACTAAGGTTCTCAAACATCATCATTGAACCAACACACAAAAAGGCAAAAATACAGAATACCAGGGTTTCCAAGCAAAGCGCGCATCATCACCAAAGCCTCCGTCTCCGGCCGCCTAAAGCACCTCCGAATCCAGCTCTCTCCTCCTCTCCAGGCCACGATATCTACAAAGGTAGTGTTTTTCTACTCCTTCTTCTCACACCTCATACAAAACATAATAATAATCATGGAATCAGTATATGAAAGGTTAAAATCGTGCAATCCCTAAAGACCTAAGACATAAAGAGGGCGAAATCGTTACCTTTTCGCGTTTTGGCTTGGTCCAACCATGGAGAGGGAAGGAGCCAGAGGTGGCGCTGGGTGGCCTGGCAACAGGGACGGAAAATCGCGTTCAGAAACGTTGACTCAGCGAGAACGAGGAGGAACAAGGACGAACGGCGCCGCGCCTCTGTAACCCTAAAAATCCTAATGACACAAAACCATTTCAAACCCTTGCAACGTTGTGAAACCCTTGGGCCTTTGCCCTTTCTAACACGCCTAAGCCCATTTTCTTTTTTCCAAACGCACCCCCCTTTGTTTTCTTTTATTCTGCCCTTTTGTTTGGGCTAGACAAATTCTACCCAGGCCCATTCATTTCTTTTTAAAACTAATTCACACTAACGCTTTTTTTTTTAAATAAAAAGAATGATACAATTAAAATTCCTTTTTTAATAAATGTCTATTAATACTTTTTTTATATATTTAGGAGTATATAGAAATAAGATTTTTCTAACTTAAATAATATTCCTTTTTTTTTAAATTTTTACTTAATATCCTTTTGTACATAAACCAAAAATTTATAAATGATAATTTTCTCTAAAAGCTTAAAACATTTTCTTTTTCTTTTCTTAAAAGATCTCTTCTTTGTACATAAAAAATACTAACATAAAACATTAATACATAAGATAGAACTTAAAACATTTTCTTTTCTTTTATTAAGTTTTATTTTGTACATATTAACAAAATACGAGAATACAAAATTAAATAAACAAAACACTTAATTTTTTATTAAGTTCATATCTCAACTCGTAAATAAACCTCATACATTTACACATACACTTACACATTTACAATACACAAATACATTGATGCATTTACACTTGCTTATCTTGGACATTTGATACACATTACATTTGCGATTGCCATTCGATTTGGTTGTAAATTATTGGATACTACTCTCCTATAAGTCTCATCCCCCATTTGTAAATAATTGTACCCCCATCCCCGGATACTCATTTGTAATAGTTTAGGACTTTAAATTCCCGCAATTTATCGCTTTCGAATTATACCATGGTTAGACCTAGGGTTTGTATGTACATAAAATCAAACGCTAGATAACCTAATACAAAGACAAATACATGAAATCAATACACAATCACACTTGCACCCCTAGGGTAATCCCGCTTGTTGCCTTCCAAAATGGGCCATGCTTGCACGTTGAGTTTCTTTGGCAAAACAATTCAAATGATCATAAGTCCCTCGATGACGCTTTCAAAAGTTGCCTAATCAAAAATGATCATAGTCCCTTCAAGAAAATTGCCAAAGACACTTGGCACCATTGCATTCATGGTCCATACGATGACCCGCGCCCGTCCCGTTAAAACATCCTAACGCAAGATTGCCCACCAAATACAATGGTGGAACAAAATTGTTTAAAAGGTTTAAAACATGAGAAAAACCTTTGAGTACAATAGGGGTAGACAAACTCTTAGTTACTTAACAAACTTGCAAAAACACTTGCCTACTTTTCAAACCACACTCCACAAACACTTTCAAAACAAACTTTAAAAAAACATTTGAAACATCTTTTCGAAAAGATACACACCTTCGTATATACTCAAACACGAGTCATTACTATGGTTGCCGAAACAAAGGCGTCTATTTCAAAACATTTTTCAAAACACACACACCACAATTTAAAAGCAATTGAAAAATCAAAGGCAAGTGATCTAAAACCAAGTAACTAAGAGCCCATGGATAACCATGGATGAAAAGGGTGCTAATACCTTCCCTTTTCATAATCTACCCCCCGAACCCACGAAACATCTCAAAAGGTTTTTCCTGTGCTTTTTAACCTTTCCTTTAGGATAAAATAAAAAGTCGGTGGCGACTCTTGCTAAACCGAACAAGTGCGAATACAAAATGCAAAACTCAAGTCAGTTCTCCCACCGTATCACATTAGGCTAGATAGTATATTTATTCACCGTATTCATATTGTATTATGGTATAACAGATATAAACAACTTCAATATTATTCTTCTTATCCATCACCAAATTTTAGGTTACTTCATCACTAAGAAACTAAGTTAAAAGACTATTAGTTAATGACATATATTTTATATACGTCCGTAACAATTAAAACTATATAATGAGGTTAGATAGTAAATTTATTCACCATATTCATATTGTATTATGGTATAATAGATTTAAACAATTTCAATATTATTCTTCTTATCGATCACCAAATTTTAGGTTACTTCATCACCAAGAAACTAAGTAAAAAGACTATTAATTAATGACATATATTTTATATACGTTCGTAACAATTAAAACTATATGATGAGGTTAGATAGAAAATTTGTTCACCATATTCATATTGTATTATGGTATAATAGATGTAAACTATTTCAATATTATTATTCTTATCCATCACCAAATTTTAGGCTACTTCATCACTAAGAAACTAAGTTAAAATACTATTAATTTATGACTTATATTTTATATACCTTCATAATAATTAAAACTATATAATGAGGTTAGATGGTAAATTTATTCACCATATTCACATTATATTATGGTATAATATATGTAAACAATTTCAATATTATTCTTCTTATCCATCACCAAATTTTAGGTTACTTCATCACTAAGAAACTAAGTTAAAAGAGTATTAGTTAATGACATATATTTCATATACGTTCGTAATAATTGTAACTATATAATGAGGTTAGATAGTAAATTTATTCACCATATTCATATTGTATTATGGTATAATAGATTTAAACAATTTCAATATTATTCTTCTTATCCATCACCAAATTTTAGGTTACTTTATCACCAAGAAACTAAGTTAAAAGACTATTAATTAATGACATATATTTCATATATGTTCGTAATTATTAAAACTATATAATGAATATAGATAGTATATTTATTCACCATATTCACATTGTATTATGGTATAATAGATGTAAACAATTTCAATATTTTACTTCTCCTCCATCACCAAATTTTAGGTTACTTCATCACTAAAAAACTAAGTTAAAAGACTATTAGTTAATGACATATATTTCATATACGATCGTAACAATTAAAACGATATAATGAAGTTAGATAGTAAATTTATTCACCATATTCATATTGTATTATGGTATAATAGATGTAAACAATGTCAATATTATTCTTATTATCCATCACCAAATTTTAGGTTACTTCATCACCAAGAAACTAAGTTAAAAGACTATTAATTTATAACATATATTTCATATACGTTTATAATAATTAAAAATATATAATGAGGTAAGATAGTAAATTTATTCACCATATTCACATTTTATTATGCTGTAATAGATGTAAACAATTTCAATATTATTCTTCTTATCCATCACCAAATTTTAGGTTACTTCATCACTAAGAAACCAAGTTAAAAGACTATTAGTTAATGACATATATTTCATATACGTTCGTAACAATTAAAACTATATAATGAGATTAGATAGTAAATTTATTCACCATATTCACATTTTATTATGTTATAATAGATGTAAACAATTTCAATATTATTCTTATTATCCATCTCCAAATTTTAGGTTACTTCACAATAAGAAACTAAGTTAAAAGACTATTAATTTATGACATATATTTCATATATGTTCATAATAATCAAAACTATATAATGAGGTTAGATAGTAAATTTATTCACCTTATTCACATTGTATTATGTTATAATAGATGTAAACAATTTTAATATTATTCTTCTTATCCATCACCAAATTTTAGGTTACTTCATCACTAAGAAACTAAGTTAACAGACTCTTAGTTAATGACATATATTTTATATACGTTCGTAACAATTAAAACTATATAATGAGGTTAGACAGTAAATTTATTCACCATATTCATATTGTATTATGGTATAATAGATGTAAACAATTTCAATATTATTCTTCTTAACCATCAGCAAATTTTAAGTTACTTCATCACTAAGAAACTAAGTTAAAAGACTATTAATTAATGACATATATTTCATATATGTTCGTAATAATTAAAACTATATAATTAAGCTATATAGTATATTTATTCACCGTATTCACATTGTATTATGGTATAACAGATATAAACAACTTCAATATTATTATTCTTATCCATCACTAAATTTTAGGTTACTTCATCACTAAGAAACCTAGTTAAAAGACTATTAGTTAATGACATATATTTCATATATGTTCAAAATAATTAAAACTATATAATTAGGCTAGATAGTAAATTTATTCACCATATTCACATTGTATTATGGTATAATAGATGTAAACAATTTCAATATTATTCTTCTTATCCATCACTAAATTTTAGGTTACTTACTAAGAAACCAAGTTAAAAGACTATTAGTTAATGACATATATTTCATATACGTTCGTAACAATTAAAACGATATAATGAGGTTAGATTGTAAATTTATTCACCATATTCATATTGTATTATGGTATAATAGATGTAAATAATTTCAATATTATTCTTCTTATCCATCACCAAATTTTAGGTTACTTCATCACCAAGAAACTAAGTTAAAAGACTATTAATTTATGACATATATTTCATATACGTTCATAATAATTAAAACTATATAATGAGGTTAGATAGTAAATTTATTCATCATATTCACATTATATTATGGTATAATAGATGTAAACAATTTCAATATTATTCTTCTTATCCATCACCAAATTTTAGGTAACTTCATCACTAAGAAACCAAGTTAAAAGACTAATAGTTAATGACATGTATTTCATATACGTTCGTAACAATTAAAACTATATAATGAGGTTAGATAGTAAATTTATTCACCATATTCACATTGTATTATGTTATAATATATGTAAACAATGTCAATATTATTCTTATTATCCATCACCAAATTTTAGGTTACTTCATCAATAAGAAACTACGTTAAAAGACTATTAATTTATGACATATATTTCATATACGTTCATAATAATCAAAACTATATAATGAGGTTAGATAGTAAATTTATTCACCATATTCACATTGTATTATGTTATAATAGATGTAAACAATTTTAATATTATTCTTCTTATCCATCACCAAATTTTAGGTTACTTCATCACTAAGAAACTAAGTTAAAAGACTATTAGTTAATGACATATATTTTATATACGTTCGTAACAATTAAAACTATATAATGAGGTTAGATAGTAAATTTATTCACCATATTCATATTGTATTATGGTATAATAGATTTACAATTTCAATATTATTCTTCTTATCGATCACCAAATTTTAGGTTACTTCATCACCAAGAAACTAAGTAAAAAGACTATTAATTAATGACATATATTTCATATACATTCGTAATTATTAAAACTATATAATGAATATAGATAGCATATTTATTCACCATATTCACATTGTATTATGGTATAATAGATGTAAACAATTTCAATATTTTACTTCTTCTCCATCACCAAATTTTTGGTTACTTCATCACTAAGAAACTAAGTTAAAAGGCTATTATTTAATGACAAATATTTCATATATGTTCGTAGAAATTAAAATTATACAATGAGTCTTGATAGTATATTTATTTACCATATTCACATTATATTATGTTATAACAGATATAAACAATTTCAATATTCTTCTTCTTATCCATCGCCAAATTTTAAGTTACTTCATCACTAAGAAACTAAGTTAAAAGACTATTAATTAATGACATATATTTCATATATGTTCGTAATAATTAAAACTATATAATTAGGCTAGATAGTATATTTATTCACCGTATTCACATTGTATTATGGTATAACAGATATAAACAACTTCAATATTATTCCTCTTATCCATCACTAAATTTTAGGTTATTTCATCACTAAGAAACCAAGTTAAAAGACTATTAGTTAATGACATATATTTCATATATGTTCGTAATAATTAAAACTATATAATTAGGCTAGATAGTAAATTTATTCACCGTATTCACATTGTATTATGGTATAATAGATGTAAACAATTTCAATATTATTATTCTTATCCATCACTAAATTTTAGGTTACTTCATCACTAAGAAACCAAGTTAAAAGACTATTAGTTAATGACATATATTTCATATACGTTCGTAACAATTAAAACGATATAATGAGGTTAGATAGTAAATTTATTCACCATATTCATATTGTATTATAGTATAATAGATGTAAATAATTTCAATATTATTCTTCTTATCCATCACCAAATTTTAGGTTACTTCATCACCAAGAAACTAAGTTAAAAGACTATTAATTTATGACATATATTTCATATACGTTCATAATAATTAACACTATATAATGAGGTTAGATAGTAAATTTATTCACCATATTCACATTGTATTATGGTATAATAGATGTAAACAATTTCAATATTATTCTTCTTATCCATCACCAAATTTTAGGTTACTTCATCACTAAGAAACCAAGTTAAAAGACTAATAGTTAATGACATATATTTCATATACGTTCGTAACAATTAAAACTATATAATGAGGTTAAATAGTAAATTTATTTACCATATTCTCATTGTATTATGTTATAATATATGTAAACAATGTCAATATTATTCTTATTATCCATCACCAAATTTTAGGTTACTTCATCAATAAGAAACTACGTTAAAAGACTATTAATTTATGACATATATTTCATATACGTTCATAATAATCAAAACTATATAATGAGGTTAGATAGTAAATTTATTCACCATATTCACATTGTATTATATTATAATAGATGTAAACAATTTTAATATTCTTCTTCTGATCCATCACCAAATTTTAGGTTACTTCATCACTAAGAAACTAAGTTAAAAGACTATTAGTTAATGACATATATTTTATATACGTTCGTAACAATTAAAACTATATAATTAGGTTAGATAGTAAATTTATTCACCATATTCATATTGTATTACGGTATAAGAGATTTAAACAATTTCAATATTATTCTTCTTATCGATCACCAAATTTTAGGTTACTTCATCACCAAGAAACTAAGTAAAAAGACTATTAATTAATGTCATATATTTCATAAACATTCGTAATTATTAAAACTATATAATGAATCTAGATAGTATATTTATTCACCATATTCACGTTGTATTATGGTATAATAGATGTAAATAATTTCAACATTTTTCTTCTTCTCCATCACCAAATTTTTGGTTACTTCATCACTAAGAAACTAAGTTAAAAGGCTATTATTTAATGACAAATATTTCATATATGTTCGTAGAAATTAAAATTATACAATGAGTCTTGATAGTATATTTATTTACCATATTCACATTATATTATGTTATAACAGATATAAACAATTTCAATATTCTTCTTCTTATCCATCGCCAAATTTTAAGTTACTTCATCACTAAGAAACTAAGTTAAAAGACTATTAATTAATGACATATATTTCATATATGTTCGTAATAATTAAAACTATATAATTAGGCTAGATAGTATATTTATTCACCGTATTCACATTGTATTATGGTATAACAGATATAAACAACTTCAATATTATTCCTCTTATCCATCACTAAATTTTAGGTTATTTCATCACTAAGAAACCAAGTTAAAAGACTATTAGTTAATGACATATATTTCATATATGTTCGTAATAATTAAAACTATATAATTAGGCTAGATAGTAAATTTATTCACCGTATTCACATTGTATTATGGTATAATAGATGTAAACAATTTCAATATTATTATTCTTATCCATCACTAAATTTTAGGTTACTTGATCACTAAGAAACCAAGTTAAAAGACTATTAGTTAATGACATATATTTCATATACGTTCGTAACAATTAAAACGATATAATGAGGTTAGATAGTAAATTTATTCACCATATTCATATTGTATTATGGTATAATAGATGTAAATAATTTCAATATTATTCTTCTTATCCATCACCAAATTTTAGGTTACTTCATCACCAAGAAACTAAGTTAAAAGACTATTAATTTATGACATATATTTCATATACGTTCATAATAATTAACACTATATAATGAGGTTAGATAGTAAATTTATTCACCGTATTCACATTGTATTATGGTATAAAAGATGTAAACAATTTCAATATTATTCTTCTTATCCATCACCAAATTTTAGGTTACTTCATCACTAAGAAACCAAGTTAAAAGACTAATAGTTAATGACATATATTTCATATACGTTCGTAACAATTAAAACTATATAATGAGGTTAAATAGTAAATTTATTTACCATATTCACATTGTATTATGGTATAATAGATGTAAACAATTTCAATACTTTACTTCTCCTCCATCACCAAATTTTAGGTTACTTCATCACTAAGAAACTACGTTAAAAGACTATTAATTTATGACATATATTTCATATACGTTCATAATAATCAAAACTATATAATGAGGTTAGATAGTAAATTTATTCACCATATTCACATTTTATTATGTTATAATAGATGTAAACAATTTCAATATTATTCTTATTATCCATCTCCAAATTTTAGGTTACTTCATCAATAAGAAACTAAGTTAAAAGACTATTAATTTATGACATATATTTCATATACGTTTATAATAATTAAAACTATATAATGAGGTAAGATAGTAAATTTATTCACCATATTCACATTGTATTATGCTGTAATAGATGTAAACAATTTCAATATTATTCTTCTTATCCATCACCAAATTTTAGGTTACTTCATCACTAAGAAACCAAGTTAAAAGACTATTAGTTAATGACATATATTTCATATACGTTCGTAACAATTAAAACTATATAATGAGGTTAGATAGTAAATTTATTCACCATATTCACATTTTATTATGTTATAATAGATGTAAACAATTTCAATATTATTCTTATTATCCATCTCCAAATTTTAGGTTACTTCATCAATAAGAAACTAAGTTAAAAGACTATTAATTTATGACATATATTTCATATATGTTCATAATAATCAAAACTATATAATGAGGTTAGATAGTAAATTTATTCACCTTATTCACATTGTATTATGTTATAATAGATGTAAACAATTTTAATATTATTCTTCTTATCCATCACCAAATTTTAGGTTACTTCATCACTAAGAAACTAAGTTAACAGACTCTTAGTTAATGACATATATTTTATATACGTTCGTAACAATTAAAACTATATAATGAGGTTAGACAGTAAATTTATTCACCATATTCATATTGTATTATGGTATAATAGATGTAAACAATTTCAATATTATTCTTCTTAACCATCACCAAATTTTAAGTTACTTCATCACTAAGAAACTAAGTTAAAAGACTATTAATTAATGACATATATTTCATATATGTTCGTAATAATTAAAACTATATAATTAGGCTATATAGTATATTTATTCACCGTATTCACATTGTATTATGGTATAACAGATATAAACAACTTCAATATTATTATTCTTATCCATCACTAAATTTTAGGTTACTTCATCACTAAGAAACCTAGTTAAAAGACTATTAGTTAATGACATATATTTCATATATGTTCGTAATAATTAAAACTATATAATTAGGCTAGATAGTAAATTTATTCACCATATTCACATTGTATTATGGTATAATAGATGTAAACAATTTCAATATTATTCTTCTTATCCATCACTAAATTTTAGGTTACTTACTAAGAAACCAAGTTAAAAGACTATTAGTTAATGACATATATTTCATATACGTTCGTAACAATTAAAACGATATAATGAGGTTAGATAGTAAATTTATTCACCATATTCATATTGTATTATGGTATAATAGATGTAAATAATTTCAATATTATTCTTCTTATCCATCACCAAATTTTAGGTTACTTCATCACCAAGAAACTAAGTTAAAAGACTATTAATTTATGACATATATTTCATATACGTTCATAATAATTAAAACTATATAATGAGGTTAGATAGTAAATTTATTCACCATATTCACATTGTATTATGGTATAATAGATGTAAACAATTTCAATATTATTCTTCTTATCCATCACCAAATTTTAGGTTACTTCATCACCAAGAAACCAAGTTAAAAGACTAGTAGTTAATGACATGTATTTCATATACGTTCGTAATAATTAAAACTATATAATGAGGTTAGATAGTAAATTTATTCACCATATTCACATTGTATTATGTTATAATATATGTAAACAATGTCAATATTATTCTTATTATCCATCACCAAATTTTAGGTTACTTCATCAATAAGAAACTACGTTAAAAGACTATTAATTTATGACATATATTTCATATACGTTCATAATAATCAAAACTATATAATGAGGTTAGATAGTAAATTTATTCACCATATTCACATTGTATTATGTTATAATAGATGTAAACAATTTTAATATTATTCTTCTTATCCATCACCAAATTTTAGTTTACTTCATCACTAAGAAACTAAGTTAAAAGACTATTAGTTAATGACATATATTGTATATACGTTCGTAACAATTAAAACTATATAATGAGGTTAGATAGTAAATTTATTCACCATATTCATATGGTATTATGGTATAATAGATTTAAACAATTTCAATATTATTCTTCTTATCGATCACCAAATTTTAGGTTACTTCATCACCAAGAAACTAAATAAAAAGACTATTAATTAATGACATATATTTCATATACATTCGTAATTATTAAAACTATATAATGAATCTAGATAGCATATTTATTCACCATATTCACATTGTATTATGGTATAATATATGTAAACAATTTCAATATTTTACTTCTTCTCCATCACCAAATTTTTGGTTACTTCATCACTAAAAAACTAAGTTAAAAGGCTATTATTTAATGACAAAAATTTCATAATTGTTCGTAGAAATTAAAATTATACAATGAGTCTTGATAGTATATTTATTTACCATATTCACATTGTATTATGTTATAACAGATATAAACAATTTCAATATTATTCTTCTTATCCATCGCCAAATTTTAAGTTACTTCATCACTAAGAAACTAAGTTAAAAGACTATTAATTAATGACATATATTTCATATATGTTCGTAATAATTAAAACTATATAATTAGGCTAGATAGTATATTTATTCACCGTATTCACATTGTATTATGGTATAACAGATATAAACAACTTCAATATTATTCTTCTTATCCATCACTAAATTTTAGGTTACTTCATCACTAAGAAACCAAGTTAAAAGACTATTAGTTAATGACATATATTTCATATACGATCGTAACAATTAAAACGATATAATGAAGTTAGATAGTAAATTTATTCACCATATTCATATTGTATTATGGTATAATAGATGTAAACAATGTCAATATTATTCTTATTATCCATCACCAAATTTTAGGTTACTTCATCACCAAGAAACTAAGTTAAAAGACTATTAATTTATAACATATATTTCATATACGTTTATAATAATTAAAAATATATAATGAGGTAAGATAGTAAATTTATTCACCATATTCACATTTTATTATGCTGTAATAGATGTAAACAATTTCAATATTATTCTTCTTATCCATCACCAAATTTTAGGTTACTTCATCACTAAGAAACCAAGTTAAAAGACTATTAGTTAATGACATATATTTCATATACGTTCGTAACAATTAAAACTATATAATGAGATTAGATAGTAAATTTATTCACCATATTCACATTTTATTATGTTATAATAGATGTAAACAATTTCAATATTATTCTTATTATCCATCTCCAAATTTTAGGTTACTTCATCAATAAGAAACTAAGTTAAAAGACTATTAATTTATGACATATATTTCATATATGTTCATAATAATCAAAACTATATAATGAGGTTAGATAGTAAATTTATTCACCTTATTCACATTGTATTATGTTATAATAGATGTAAACAATTTTAATATTATTCTTCTTATCCATCACCAAATTTTAGGTTACTTCATCACTAAGAAACTAAGTTAACAGACTCTTAGTTAATGACATATATTTTATATACGTTCGTAACAATTAAAACTATATAATGAGGTTAGACAGTAAATTTATTCACCATATTCATATTGTATTATGGTATAATAGATGTAAACAATTTCAATATTATTCTTCTTAACCATCACCAAATTTTAAGTTACTTCATCACTAAGAAACTAAGTTAAAAGACTATTAATTAATGACATATATTTCATATATGTTCGTAATAATTAAAACTATATAATTAGGCTATATAATATATTTATTCACCGTATTCACATTGTATTATGGTATAACAGATATAAACAACTTCAATATTATTATTCTTATCCATCACTAAATTTTAGGTTACTTCATCACTAAGAAACCTAGTTAAAAGACTATTAGTTAATGACATATATTTCATATATGTTCGTAATAATTAAAACTATATAATTAGGCTAGATAGTAAATTTATTCACCATATTCACATTGTATTATGGTATAATAGATGTAAACAATTTCAATATTATTCTTCTTATCCATCACTAAATTTTAGGTTACTTACTAAGAAACCAAGTTAAAAGACTATTAGTTAATGACATATATTTCATATACGTTCGTAACAATTAAAACGATATAATGAGGTTAGATAGTAAATTTATTCACCATATTCATATTGTATTATGGTATAATAGATGTAAATAATTTCAATATTATTCTTCTTATCCATCACCAAATTTTAGGTTACTTCATCACCAAGAAACTAAGTTAAAAGACTATTAATTTATGACATATATTTCATATACGTTCATAATAATTAAAACTATATAATGAGGTTAGATAGTAAATTTATTCACCATATTCACATTGTATTATGGTATAATAGATGTAAACAATTTCAATATTATTCTTCTTATCCATCACCAAATTTTAGGTTACTTCATCACCAAGAAACCAAGTTAAAAGACTAATAGTTAATGACATGTATTTCATATACGTTCGTAATAATTAAAACTATATAATGAGGTTAGATAGTAAATTTATTCACCATATTCACATTGTATTATGTTATAATATATGTAAACAATGTCAATATTATTCTTATTATCCATCACCAAATTTTAGGTTACTTCATCAATAAGAAACTACGTTAAAAGACTATTAATTTATGACATATATTTCATATACGTTCATAATAATCAAAACTATATAATGAGGTTAGATAGTAAATTTATTCACCATATTCACATTGTATTATGTTATAATAGATGTAAACAATTTTAATATTATTCTTCTTATCCATCACCAAATTTTAGTTTACTTCATCACTAAGAAACTAAGTTAAAAGACTATTAGTTAATGACATATATTGTATATACGTTCGTAACAATTAAAACTATATAATGAGGTTAGATAGTAAATTTATTCACCATATTCATATGGTATTATGGTATAATAGATTTAAACAATTTCAATATTATTCTTCTTATCGATCACCAAATTTTAGGTTACTTCATCACCAAGAAACTAAATAAAAAGACTATTAATTAATGACATATATTTCATATACATTCGTAATTATTAAAACTATATAATGAATCTAGATAGCATATTTATTCACCATATTCACATTGTATTATGGTATAATATATGTAAACAATTTCAATATTTTACTTCTTCTCCATCACCAAATTTTTGGTTACTTCATCACTAAAAAACTAAGTTAAAAGGCTATTATTTAATGACAAAAATTTCATAATTGTTCGTAGAAATTAAAATTATACAATGAGTCTTGATAGTATATTTATTTACCATATTCACATTGTATTATGTTATAACAGATATAAACAATTTCAATATTATTCTTCTTATCCATCGCCAAATTTTAAGTTACTTCATCACTAAGAAACTAAGTTAAAAGACTATTAATTAATGACATATATTTCATATATGTTCGTAATAATTAAAACTATATAATTAGGCTAGATAGTATATTTATTCACCGTATTCACATTGTATTATGGTATAACAGATATAAACAACTTCAATATTATTCTTCTTATCCATCACTAAATTTTAGGTTACTTCATCACTAAGAAACCAAGTTAAAAGACTATTAGTTAATGACATATATTTCATATACGATCGTAACAATTAAAACGATATAATGAAGTTAGATAGTAAATTTATTCACCATATTCATATTGTATTATGGTATAATAGATGTAAACAATGTCAATATTATTCTTATTATCCATCACCAAATTTTAGGTTACTTCATCACCAAGAAACTAAGTTAAAAGACTATTAATTTATAACATATATTTCATATACGTTTATAATAATTAAAAATATATAATGAGGTAAGATAGTAAATTTATTCACCATATTCACATTTTATTATGCTGTAATAGATGTAAACAATTTCAATATTATTCTTCTTATCCATCACCAAATTTTAGGTTACTTCATCACTAAGAAACCAAGTTAAAAGACTATTAGTTAATGACATATATTTCATATACGTTCGTAACAATTAAAACTATATAATGAGATTAGATAGTAAATTTATTCACCATATTCACATTTTATTATGTTATAATAGATGTAAACAATTTCAATATTATTATTATTATCCATCTCCAAATTTTAGGTTACTTCATCAATAAGAAACTAAGTTAAAAGACTATTAATTTATGACATATATTTCATATATGTTCATAATAATCAAAACTATATAATGAGGTTAGATAGTAAATTTATTCACCTTATTCACATTGTATTATGTTATAATAGATGTAAACAATTTTAATATTATTCTTCTTATCCATCACCAAATTTTAGGTTACTTCATCACTAAGAAACTAAGTTAACAGACTCTTAGTTAATGACATATATTTTATATACGTTCGTAACAATTAAAACTATATAATGAGGTTAGACAGTAAATTTATTCACCATATTCATATTGTATTATGGTATAATAGATGTAAACAATTTCAATATTATTCTTCTTAACCATCAGCAAATTTTAAGTTACTTCATCACTAAGAAACTAAGTTAAAAGACTATTAATTAATGACATATATTTCATATATGTTCGTAATAATTAAAACTATATAATTAAGCTATATAGTATATTTATTCACCGTATTAACATTGTATTATGGTATAACAGATATAAACAACTTCAATATTATTATTCTTATCCATCACTAAATTTTAGGTTACTTCATCACTAAGAAACCTAGTTAAAAGACTATTAGTTAATGACATATATTTCATATATGTTCGAAATAATTAAAACTATATAATTAGGCTAGATAGTAAATTTATTCACCATATTCACATTGTATTATGGTATAATAGATGTAAACAATTTCAATATTATTCTTCTTATCCATCACTAAATTTTAGGTTACTTACTAAGAAACCAAGTTAAAAGACTATTAGTTAATGACATATATTTCATATACGTTCGTAACAATTAAAACGATATAATGAGGTTAGATTGTAAATTTATTCACCATATTCATATTGTATTATGGTATAATAGATGTAAATAATTTCAATATTATTTTTCTTATCCATCACCAAATTTTAGGTTACTTCATCACCAAGAAACTAAGTTAAAAGACTATTAATTTATGACATATATTTCATATACGTTCATAATAATTAAAACTATATAATGAGGTTAGATAGTAAATTTATTCATCATATTCACATTGTATTATGGTATAATAGATGTAAACAATTTCAATATTATTCTTCTTATCCATCACCAAATTTTAGGTAACTTCATCACTAAGAAACCAAGTTAAAAGACTAATAGTTAATGACATGTATTTCATATACGTTCGTAACAATTAAAACTATATAATGAGGTTAGATAGTAAATTTATTCACCATATTCACATTGTATTATGTTATAATATATGTAAACAATGTCAATATTATTCTTATTATCCATCACCAAATTTTAGGTTACTTCATCAATAAGAAACTACGTTAAAAGACTATTAATTTATGACATATATTTCATATACGTTCATAATAATCAAAACTATATAATGAGGTTAGATAGTAAATTTATTCACCATATTCACATTGTATTATGTTATAATAGATGTAAACAATTTTAATATTATTCTTCTTATCCATCACCAAATTTTAGGTTACTTCATCACTAAGAAACTAAGTTAAAAGACTATTAGTTAATGACATATATTTTATACACGTTCGTAACAATTAAAACTATATAATGAGGTTAGATAGTAAATTTATTCACCATATTCATATTGTATTATGGTATAATAGATTTAAACAATTTCAATATTATTCTTCTTATCGATCACCAAATTTTAGGTTACTTCATCACCAAGAAACTAAGTAAAAAGACTATTAATTAATGACATATATTTCATATACATTCGTAATTATTAAAACTATATAATGAATCTAGATAGCATATTTATTCACCATATTCACATTGTATTATGGTATAATAGATGTAAACAATTTCAATATTTTACTTCTTCTCCATCACCAAATTTTTGGTTACTTCATCACTAAGAAACTAAGTTAAAAGGCTATTATTTAATGACAAATATTTCATATATGTTCGTAGAAATTAAAATTAAGTAATGAGTCTTGATAGTATATTTATTTACCATATTCACATTATATTATGTTATAACAGATATAAACAATTTCAATATTCTTCTTCTTATCCATCGCCAAATTTTAAGTTACTTCATCACTAAGAAACTAAGTTAAAAGACTATTAATTAATGACATATATTTCATATATGTTCGTAATAATTAAAACTATATAATTAGGCTAGATAGTATATTTATTCACCGTATTCACATTGTATTATGGTATAACAGATATAAACAACTTCAATATAATTCCTCTTATCCATCACTAAATTTTAGGTTATTTCATCACTAAGAAACCAAGTTAAAAGACTATTAGTTAATGACATATATTTCATATATGTTCGTAATAATTAAAACTATATAATTAGGCTAGATAGTAAATTTATTCACCGTATTCACATTGTATTATGGTATAATAGATGTAAACAATTTCAATATTATTATTCTTATCCATCACTAAATTTTAGGTTACTTCATCACTAAGAAACCAAGTTAAAAGACTATTAGTTAATGACATATATTTCATATACGTTCGTAACAATTAAAACGATATAATGAGGTTAGATAGTAAATTTATTCACCATATTCATATTGTATTATGGTATAATAGATGTAAATAATTTCAATATTATTCTTCTTATCCATCACCAAATTTTAGGTTACTTCATCACCAAGAAACTAAGTTAAAAGACTATTAATTTATGACATATATTTCATATACGTTCATAATAATTAACACTATATAATGAGGTTAGATAGTAAATTTATTCACCATATTCACATTGTATTATGGTATAATAGATGTAAACAATTTCAATATTATTCTTCTTATCCATCACCAAATTTTAGGTTACTTCATCACTAAGAAACCAAGTTAAAAGACTAATAGTTAATGACATATATTTCATATACGTTCGTAACAATTAAAACTATATAATGAGGTTAAATAGTAAATTTATTTACCATATTCTCATTGTATTATGTTATAATATATGTAAACAATGTCAATATTATTCTTATTATCCATCACCAAATTTTAGGTTACTTCATCAATAAGAAACTACGTTAAAAGACTATTAATTTATGACATATATTTCATATACGTTCATAATAATCAAAACTATATAATGAGGTTAGATAGTAAATTTATTCACCATATTCACATTGTATTATATTATAATAGATGTAAACAATTTTAATATTCTTCTTCTGATCCATCACCAAATTTTAGGTTAATTCATCACTAAGAAACTAAGTTAAAAGACTATTAGTTAATGACATATATTTTATATACGTTCGTAACAATTAAAACTATATAATTAGGTTAGATAGTAAATTTATTCACCATATTCATATTGTATTACGGTATAAGAGATTTAAACAATTTCAATATTATTATTCTTATCGATCACCAAATTTTAGGTTACTTCATCACCAAGAAACTAAGTAAAAAGACTATTAATTAATGTCATATATTTCATAAACATTCGTAATTATTAAAACTATATAATGAATCTAGATAGTATATTTATTCACCATATTTACGTTGTATTATGGTATAATAGATGTAAATAATTTCAACATTTTTCTTCTTCTCCATCACCAAATTTTTGGTTACTTCATCACTAAGAAACTAAGTTAAAAGGCTATTATTTAATGACAAATATTTCATATATGTTCGTAGAAATTAAAATTATACAATGAGTCTTGATAGTATATTTATTTACCATATCCACATTATATTATGTTATAACAGATATAAACAATTTCAATATTCTTCTTCTTATCCATCGCCAAATTTTAAGTTACTTCATCACTAAGAAACTAAGTTAAAAGACTATTAATTAATGACATATATTTTATATATGTTCGTAATAATTAAAACTATATAATTAGGCTAGATAGTATATTTATTCACCGTATTCACATTGTATTATGGTATAACAGATATAAACAACTTCAATATTATTCCTCTTATCCATCACTAAATTTTAGGTTATTTCATCACTAAGAAACCAAGTTAAAAGACTATTAGTTAATGACATATATTTCATATATGTTCGTAATAATTAAAACTATATAATTAGGCTAGATAGTAAATTTATTCACCGTATTCACATTGTATTATGGTATAATAGATGTAAACAATTTCAATATTATTATTCTTATCCATCACTAAATTTTAGGTTACTTGATCACTAAGAAACCAAGTTAAAAGACTATTAGTTAATGACATATATTTCATATACGTTCGTAACAATTAAAACGATATAATGAGGTTAGATAGTAAATTTATTCACCATATTCATATTGTATTATGGTATAATAGATGTAAATAATTTCAATATTATTCTTCTTATCCATCACCAAATTTTAGGTTACTTCATCACCAAGAAACTAAGTTAAAAGACTATTAATTTATGACATATATTTCATATACGTTCATAATAATTAACACTATATAATGAGGTTAGATAGTAAATTTATTCACCGTATTCACATTGTATTATGGTATAATAGATGTAAACAATTTCAATATTATTCTTCTTATCCATCACCAAATTTTAGGTTACTTCATCACTAAGAAACCAAGTTAAAAGACTAATAGTTAATGACATATATTTCATATACGTTCGTAACAATTAAAACTATATAATGAGGTTAAATAGTATATTTATTTACCATATTCACATTGTATTATGTTATAATATATGTAAACAATGTCAATATTATTCTTATTATCCATCACCAAATTTTAGGTTACTTCATCAATAAGAAACTACGTTAAAAGACTATTAATTTATGACATATATTTCATATACGTTCATAATAATCAAAACTATATAATGAGGTTAGATAGTAAATTTATTCACCATATTCACATTGTATTATATTATAATAGATGTAAACAATTTTAATATTCTTCTTCTTATCCATCACCAAATTTTAGGTTACTTCATCACTAAGAAACTAAGTTAAAAGACTATTAGTTAATGACATATATTTTATATACGTTCGTAACAATTAAAACTATATAATTAGGTTAGATAGTAAATTTATTCACCATATTCATATTGTATTACGGTATAAGAGATTTAAACAATTTCAATATTATTCTTCTTATCGATCACCAAATTTTAGGTTACTCCATCACCAAGAAACTAAGTAAAAAGACTATTAATTAATGTCATATATTTCATAAACATTCGTAATTATTAAAACTATATAATGAATCTAGATAGTATATTTATTCACCATATTCACGTTGTATTATGGTATAATAGATGTAAACAATTTCAATATTTTACTTCTTCTCCATCACCAAATTTTTGGTTACTTCATCACTAAGAAACTAAGTTAAAAGGCTATTATTTAATGACAAATATTTCATATATGTTCGTAGAAATTAAAATTATACAATGAGTCTTGATAGTATATTTATTTACCATATCCACATTATATTATGTTATAACAGATATAAACAATTTCAATATTCTTCTTCTTATCCATCGCCAAATTTTAAGTTACTTCATCACTAAGAAACTAAGTTAAAAGACTATTAATTAATGACATATATTTTATATATGTTCGTAATAATTAAAACTATATAATTAGGCTAGATAGTATATTTATTCACCGTATTCACATTGTATTATGGTATAACAGATATAAACAACTTCAATATTATTCCTCTTATCCATCACTAAATTTTAGGTTATTTCATCACTAAGAAACCAAGTTAAAAGACTATTAGTTAATGACATATATTTCATATATGTTCGTAATAATTAAAACTATATAATTAGGCTAGATAGTAAATTTATTCACCGTATTCACATTGTATTATGGTATAATAGATGTAAACAATTTCAATATTATTATTCTTATCCATCACTAAATTTTAGGTTACTTGATCACTAAGAAACCAAGTTAAAAGACTATTAGTTAATGACATATATTTCATATACGTTCGTAACAATTAAAACGATATAATGAGGTTAGATAGTAAATTTATTCACCATATTCATATTGTATTATGGTATAATAGATGTAAATAATTTCAATATTATTCTTCTTATCCATCACCAAATTTTAGGTTACTTCATCACCAAGAAACTAAGTTAAAAGACTATTAATTTATGACATATATTTCATATACGTTCATAATAATTAACACTATATAATGAGGTTAGATAGTAAATTTATTCACCGTATTCACATTGTATTATGGTATAATAGATGTAAACAATTTCAATATTATTCTTCTTATCCATCACCAAATTTTAGGTTACTTCATCACTAAGAAACCAAGTTAAAAGACTAATAGTTAATGACATATATTTCATATACGTTCGTAACAATTAAAACTATATAATGAGGTTAAATAGTATATTTATTTACCATATTCACATTGTATTATGTTATAATATATGTAAACAATGTCAATATTATTCTTATTATCCATCACCAAATTTTAGGTTACTTCATCAATAAGAAACTACGTTAAAAGACTATTAATTTATGACATATATTTCATATACGTTCATAATAATCAAAACTATATAATGAGGTTAGATAGTAAATTTATTCACCATATTCACATTGTATTATATTATAATAGATGTAAACAATTTTAATATTCTTCTTCTTATCCATCACCAAATTTTAGGTTACTTCATCACTAAGAAACTAAGTTAAAAGACTATTAGTTAATGACATATATTTTATATACGTTCGTAACAATTAAAACTATATAATTAGGTTAGATAGTAAATTTATTCACCATATTCATATTGTATTACGGTATAAGAGATTTAAACAATTTCAATATTATTCTTCTTATCGATCACCAAATTTTAGGTTACTCCATCACCAAGAAACTAAGTAAAAAGACTATTAATTAATGTCATATATTTCATAAACATTCGTAATTATTAAAACTATATAATGAATCTAGATAGTATATTTATTCACCATATTCACGTTGTATTATGGTATAATAGATGTAAACAATTTCAATATTTTACTTCTTCTCCATCACCAAATTTTTGGTTACTTCATCACTAAGAAACTAAGTTAAAAGGCTATTATTTAATGACAAATATTTCATATATGTTCGTAGAAATAAAAATTATACAATGAGTCTTGATAGTATATTTATTTACCATATTCACATTGTATTATGTTATAATAGATATAAACAATTTCAATATTATTATTCTCATCCATCGCCAAATTTTAAGTTACTTCATCACTAAGAAACTAAGTTAAAAGACTATTAATTAATGACATATATTTCATATATGTTCGTAATAATTAAAACTATATAATTAGGCTAGATAGTATATTTATTCACCGTATTCACATTGTATTATGGTATAACAGATATAAACAACTTCAATATTATTCTTCTTATCCATCACTAAATTTTAGGTTACTTCATCACTAAGAAACCAAGTTAAAAGACTATTAGTTAATGACATATATTTCATATATGTTCGTAATAATTAAAACTATATAATTAGGCTAGATAGTAAATTTATTCACCGTATTCACATAGTATTATGGTATAATAGATGTAAACAATTTCAATATTATTCTTCTTCCATCACTAAATTTTAGGTTACTTCATCACTAAGAAACCAAGTTAAAAGACTATTAGTTAATGACATATATTTCATATACGATCGTTGTAACACCCCAGTTTCAATTATTTGATTTATTTAATTGAGAAATTATTTTATTAGAATTAATAAAATGAAAAGGAATTATTTATTTTGGAATATTGGAAGAAAATAAAAGAAATAAAAAATATGGGTTTCTTTTAAGTTATTGGGCTTGGAGGTTGTTAGTAAAGAGTGGGGGTGCAAGAGAAATAAAGATATGTTTTGGAACTTAAGCTATTTTTCTCATTATTCACGATAACACAGAGTTTTGGAAATTTGGGGAAATAGAGCTCTGAAGGTGAGAAGAACGAAGAACATCGCTCAAGAACTCAAGCTGCAATTTGATAAGGTAAGGGGGGCTAATACTCAATTTACTTTTGCTTATGGGTTTATGTACGGTTGATTTGGGTAATCGTAGGGAGAAACCCCAATTATTAGATGTTATTAGGGATCGATACCCTTAGGATTGAACTTTGTTAGAAAAGGTTTAAGTTCCCGATTTTATGAATCAATTAGGGATTTTAGGTTCCTATGATGGATTGGATGTCTTTGTACTATATTGCACCGCCGTAGAGAGGTATTTTCGTGCAAAAATATGGGTATATGCGCTGCTGCAAAAACAGAAAAATTGGGTTCGCACTCATCAACACGGGCGCGTTGATTTACGCGGGCACCCGTGTTGATTCACTGTAATGCTGATGAAAATGTGTTTTCTGGCCACAATTCAACACGGGCGTGTTGATTAACACGGGCGCCCGTGTTGATTCACTGTGTTGGCATAAAAATGGGTTTTCTGGGCACAATTCAACACGGGCCGTGTTGATTTACACGGGCGCCCGTGTTGATCCCCTGTATTGTCAAAAAAACGTGTTTTCTGGACACATTTCCACACGGGCAGTGTTGTTTTACACGGGCACCCGTGTTAAACCTCCTGTGTTGGTTTTTAAACTATGTTTTCTGTGCATGCTGTTAAGTACGGATTGATCCGGTTTTGATGTGCAGTGTTTGACATGTTTTGAATATGTGTTTATTGATTTCCTAGTGTTGATTGATGTGTGTATCGAATAACGATTGTATGTTATGATACCAACACTATGTGGATTTTATTGTCATGCTTTTAGATGATGTTATCAAGCATGAATTATGATATAACTTGATATGATTGATGTTTAATAGTATGCTGAGTGATTACATGCTATTCATATCATGTTATATTTGATATTGTTGATGTTGCATGATATGTCGATTGATGTTAATAGTATGCTGAGTGTTACATACTTTACATATCATGTTGCATTTGTTAATTCCCATTGTGTGGAATTAACATGGTGGCCAATATACATGTCCGCGATTTAATGGAACGTTGAGGTGGTAGCCGTGTCCGCGATATAATGGAACGGTGAGTTATCCGTGACCCGAGATTTAATGGGGCGGTAAAATGGTACCACATGCATGGGTGTGTTGCATTACATTGAATATGACATGAATGGAGGATTTTTCCAATGTTGTATTTGATTGATTGTATGCATGTATTGATACTAAGTTGTTAACGATGTTTGATGTTAATAAGTAAGCATGAAAAGTATGATATTATGAATATATGGATTGTAAAGGTTTTTGTAATATATGAAACATGCTAATTGTTGGGTGATACTTATGGTTTCCTGAATTGATTGTTATGAACGTATAATCAAATGTATAGTTGAGATGCTCACCCTTACTGTTGAATATTTCAGATTGAGGAGCTTCGTTCAGGTGCTTGGCGAAGGCTTGTCATTTCTAGTTTATTTCTGTTTTAGTATTGTCCGGGTCATGCTCTGGTAGTTGTAACTCCGGGAACGTTTGTTTGTCGAGCTGCTTTAGTCAGACTCGTTTATTTCCCTTTGTTTGTTATAATATGAGTTTGACATTTTCCAGGTGTTAATCCCTGATGATTTTGAAAATATTATAACATTGGTTTCATTAATTAAATTATTCCCCTGTGTAAACATGTATGAGTTACTACTATGATTATGCATGACAGGAACTTGTTTTTATTAAAAGAGAATTGTGACATCCTCGTTGATACATGTACTCTGAAATTATAATTTTAATTATTCGCGAAAATTTATTCGGGGTTTTTAGAGGGTGTTACAATCGTAACAATTAAAACGATATAATGAAGTTAGATAGTAAATTTATTCACCATATTCATATTGTATTATGGTATAATAGATGTAAATAATTTTAATATTATTTTTCTTATCCATCACCAAATTTTAGGTTACTTCATCACCAAGAAACTAAGTTAAAAGACTATTAATTTATGACATATATTTCATATACTTTTATAATAATTAAAACTATATAATGAGGTAAGATAGTAAATTTATTCACCATATTCACATTGTATTATGCTGTAATAGATGTAAACAATTTCAATATTATTCTTCTTATCCATCACCAAATTTTAGGTAACTTCATCACTAAGAAACCAAGCTAAAAGACTATTAGTTAATGACATATATTTCATATACGTTCGTAACAATTAAAACTATATAATGAGGTTAGATAGTAAATTTATTCACCATATTCACATTTTGATATGTTATAATAGATGTAAACAATTTCAATATTATTCTTATTATCCATCACCAAATTTTAGGTTACTTCATCAATAAGAAACTAAGTTCAAAGACTATTAATTTATGACATATATTTCATATATGTTCATAATAATCAAAACTATATAATGAGGTTAGATAGTAAATTTATTCACCATATTCACAATGTAATATGTTATAATAGATGTAAACAATTTTAATATTATTCTACTTATCAATCACCAAATTTTAGGTTACTTCATCACTAAGAAACTAAGTTAACAGACCCTTAGTTAATGACATATATTTTATATACGTTCGTAACAATTAAAACTATATTATGAGGTTAGATAGTAAATTTATTCACCATATTCATATTGTATTATGGTATAATAGATGTAAAGAATTTCAATATTATTCTTCTTATCCATCACTAAATTTTAGGTTACTTCATCACATAGAAACCAAGTTAAAAGACTATTAGTTAATGACATATATTTCATATACGTTCGTAATAATTAAAACTATATAATTAGGCTAGATAGTAAATTTATTCACCGTATTCACATTGTATTATTGTATAATAGATGTAAACAATTTCAATATTATTCTTCTTATCCATCACTAAATTTTAGGTTACTTCATCACTAAGAAACCAAGTTAAAAGACTATTAGTTAATGACATATATTTCATATATGTTTGTAACAATTAAAACGATATAATCAGGTTAGATAGTAAATTTATTCACCATATTCATATTGTATTATGATATAATAGATGTAAATAATTTCAATATTATTCTTCTTATCCATCACCAAATTTTAGGTTACTTCATCACCAAGAAACTAAGTTGAAACACTTTTAATTTATGACATGTATTTCATATACGTTAATAATAATTAAAACTATATAATGAGGTTAGATAGTAAATTTATTCACCATATTCATATTGTATTATGGTATAATAGATTTAAACAATTTCAATATTAATCTTCTTATCCATCACCAAATTTTAGGTTACTTCATCACCAAGAAACTAAGTTAAAAGACTATTAATTTATGACATATATTTCATATACGTTTATAATAATTGTAACTATATAATGAGGTAAGATAGTAAATTTATTCACCATATTCACATTGTATTATGCTGTAATAGATGTAAACAATTTCAATATTATTCTTCTTATCCATCACCAAATTTTAGGTTACTTCATCACTAAGAAACCAAGTTAAAAGACTATTAGTTAATGACATATAGTTCATATACGTTCGTAACAATTAAAACTATATAATGAGGTTAGATAGTAAATTTATTCACCATATTCACATTTTATTATGTTATAATAGATGTAAACAATTTCAATATTATTCTTCTTATCCATCACCAAATTTTAGGTTACTTTATCACCAAGAAACTAAGTTAAAAGAATATTAATTAATGACATATATTTCATATATGTTCGTAATTATTAAAACTATATAATGAGGTTAGATAGTAAATTTATTCACCATATTCACATTGTAATATGTTATAATAGATATAAACAATTTCAATATTTTACTTCTCCTCCATCACCAAATTTTAGGTTACTTCATCACTAAGAAACTAAGTTAAAAGGCTATTATTAAATAATAAATATTTCATATATGTTCGTAGAAATTAAAATTAAACAATGAATCTTGATAGTATATTTATTTACCATATTCACATTGTATTATGGTATAACAGATATAAACAATTTCAATATTATTCTTCTTATCCATCACCAAATTTTAAGTTACTTCATTACTAAGAAACTAATTTAAAAGACTATTAATTAATAACATATATTTCATATATGTTCGTAATAATTATAACTATATAATTAGGCTAGATAGTATATTTATTCACCGTATTCACATTGTATTATGGTATATTAGATGTAAACAATTTCAATATTATTCTTCTTATCCATCACTAAATTTTAGGTTACTTCATCACTAAGAAACCAAGTTAAAAGACTATTAGTTAATGACATATATTTCATATACGTTCGTAACTATTAAAACTATATATTGTGGTTAGATAGTAAATTTATTCACGATATTCATATTGTATTATGGTATAATAGATGTAAACAATTTCAATATTATTCTTCTTATTTATCACCAAATTTTAGGTTACTTCATCACTAAGAAACAAAGTTAAAAGTCTATTAGTTAATGACATATATTTCATATACGTTCGTAACAATTAAAACGATATAATGAGGTTAGATAGTTAATTTATTCATCATATTCTTATTGTATTATGGTATAATAGATGTAAATAATTTCAATATTATTCTTCTTATCCATCACCAAATTTTAGGTTACTTTATCACCAAGAAACTAAGTTAAAAGACTATTAATTTATTACATATATTTCATATACGTTCATAATAATTAAAACTATATAATGAGTTTAGATAGTAAATTTATTCACCATTTTCACATTGTATTATGCTATAATAGATGTAAACAATTTCAATATTATTCTTCTTATCCATCACCAAATTTTAAGTTACTTCATCACTAAGAAACTAAGTTAAAAGACTATTAATTAATGACATATATTTCATATATGTTCGTAATAATTAAAACTATATAATTAGGTGTTGTACCCCAAAATTTGCCCTCGTATTTTTTCCACAAGAAATCACAGCTTCGGACTTTTCCTGATTCTTCAGACTGGCTCAAGAATCGGTCAAACAGACTTTTCTTGTCAGTCAGACAAAATTAGGGTTTTCTTTGATTTTAAATCAGTTCAGGCAGATCGCTGAGGTTTGGTTGAGTTGGCTCAGGTTTTGATCAAGCGGACGTTTCTTTGGCATTTAATCAAGAATCAGGGTTTTTGTGCGCATATTTCTCAGAAGGAATTAAGTCTATAGTTCTTTTCAGTTTACTCTGAAATTTGGACTGAAGCATTTGGATTAAGTTTGCAGTGTTGGATTTAATCAGTGGAAAAGGACATGTGGATGTTTGTTTGATTTGACTGTGCATTGTTATGTTTAATTTGGAGCGCCGAACGTTTATTAATTATTTCTTTTTTCTAAAGTCAGAATAATTGGATTTATTTCCAATTGTTTTAATTTAAGAAATTCAAATAATTAAGTTAAATAATTGAAAGGAAATAAAAGGAATTAATTGATCAAAGGAGGATTTTTTATTCATCTTTAATGGTTTGTTACAATCTATTATTTGAACAACTATAAATTTATTTACATCCTTGTTTATAATAATAATGTTACAAATAATTAAATTGAAACTATCCTAATTCCTAAGTCTTCATCTTCCATCCAATGTTTCCTCTGTTCATTTGATTTTATCTGCAAGAAAAACAAGAAACAAAAGAAAAGTCAAAGCAGATAAAATAATAAAAGAGCAAACACATTTAAAATTCATCATTAAAAGCAACTGGCCGGAATCAGTTTGCCCTCTCTGCAAATCACGAGATTTCTCCTGGTTCACAAAGAGGGATGAAAGATGCTTGCAAAAGAAAAAGACATGAAATGCACAAAATTTGTAATTGCACAATTTCAAAATGGTCAAACAAACTGCATAGTTCATGGTTCAAGTTTGTCAAAAGCTGCATAATTCCAAAAGTTCTAAACCATGGATAAAAGGCAAACTGAACTAGGCCAACAAAGTCCAAACTGAGTTCCAATTTCAAACTTTCCACAAGCTGCCAAAGAGCTATCAAAAGGCTATTCAAAACAAGTACAAAATGTTGTCACAAAGAAGCAAAAAATATGGAAAAAGAGATAAAAGTATGCAGTGTAAAACAACTATTGCAAGAAAACTCTTCAAAAGTCATCATTTTCCAGCAGTGCTTTTTCAGTAAAAGGACAAATTTTAAACAAATATTTTATGCTTTAATCTGTACTGGAGAGAGAGAAGAGGAAAAGAAGATAGGGCTTACAGGCTTTAGGCTTGAAGAAAGAGAGATATAAAACAAACTGAGATAACACAGTTCGAGGGGGGCAAAAAAATATCACAAAGAAAATTTTCAAACTGTAAGACAAAAAACATTGTAAACTGCCTCCACAAGCTTGAAGCCTAAGCTCCAAACCTCACAAACGCCTTTAACCTGCTTCAACAGCAAGCCAAAGCCCAGATCTGTCCAGCCTAAAACCTGTGTTTAAACTCAGTAAACACAAGTCCTGAACCTGCTTGTAAACCTGTGTCACAACCTCCATACAAACCTGCTAAAGCCTAACACCAGACCTGTTACCAACCAAAAACAAATAACCAAAATACCACAGCCTAAACAAGCATATCCAAACCTCACCAACACCCAACACCTCAAACTGTAAAGACAAAGCCCTCAAGCTTCCACTGTCAAACCAGAACCAACCCAAAGCAAACAGTTCAAACTCATACCAAGCTTGCAAGCCTAGGCCAGCCCTTTCAAGACAGTGTGAAGCCACAAAAGCATCAAACTGTCAAGCCCTTTCCAAAACCAGCTTCCAAACCAACACAAGCCCTCATAAAAATTTCATCATTGGGCAAGCACACAAATCAAACACAATAGCATTCAATACTCAATACCAACAAGCATATTCAGGGCAAACATATCATCATCAATATCTCAACACCATAATACACAGAGGCAAGCATCAAATATACAAAAAAACTTTCGAACCAACCAGGCCCTCAGAGGTAGCCTCATCACAGGGCACAACACATTCAATAGCATATCAAAGGCATCAAGCCATTACACGGGCAACTCAGAAGCCAACAAGAAGAAGAAGAAGAAAAGAAGTGATATCAAACTAAGGTTCTCAAACATCATCATTGAACCAACACACAAAAAGGCAAAAATACAGAATACCAGGGTTTCCAAGCAAAGCGCGCATCATCACCAAAGCCTCCGTCTCCGGCCGCCTAAAGCACCTCCGAATCCAGCTCCCTCCTGCTCTCCAGGCCACGATATCTACAAAGGTAGTATTTTTCTACTCCTTCTTCTCACACCTCATACAAAACATAATAATAATCATGGAATCAGTATATGAAAGGTTAAAATCGTGCAATCCCTAAAGACCTAAGACATAAAGAGGGCGAAATCGTTACCTTTTCGCGTCTTGGCTTGGTCCAACCATGGAGAGGGAAGGAGCCAGAGGTGGCGCTGGGTGGCCTGGCAACAGGGACAGAAAATCGCGTTCAGAAACGTTGACTCAGCAAGAACGAGGAGGAACAAGGACGAACGGCGCCGCGCCTCTGTAACCCTAAAAATCCTAATGACACAAAACCATTTCAAACCCTTGCAACGTTGTGAAACCCTTGGGCCTTTGCCCTTTCTAACACGCCTAAGCCCATTTGCTTTTTTTCCAAACGCACCCCCCTTTGTTTTCTTTTATTCTGCCCTTTTGTTTGGGCTAGACAAACTCTACCCAGGCCCATTCATTTCTTTTTAAAACTAATTCACACTAACGCTTTTTTTTTAAATAAAAAGAATGATACAATTAAAATTCTTTTTTTAATAAATGTCTATTAATACTTTTGTTATATATTTAGAAGTATATAGAAATAAGATTTTTCTAACTTAAATAATATTCCTTTTTTTTAAATTTTTTTACTTAATACCCTTTTGTACATAAACCAAAAATGTATAAATGATAATTTTCTCTAAAAGCTTAAAACATTTTCTTTTTCTTTTCTTAAAAGATCTCTTCTTTTTACATAAAAAATACTAACATAAAACATTAATACATAAGATAGAACTTAAAACATTTTCTTTTCTTTTATTAAGTTTTATTTTGTACATATTAACAAAATACGAGAATACAAAATTAAATAAACAAAACACTTAATTTTTCATTAAGTTCACATCTCAACTCGTAAATAAACCTCATACATTTACACATACACTTACACATTTACAATACACAAATACATTGATGCATTTACACTTGCTTATCTTGTACATTTGATACACATTACATTTGCGATTGCCATTCGATTTGGTTGTAAATTATTGGATACTACTCTCCTATAAGTCTCATCCCCCATTTGTAAATAATTGTACCCCCATCCCCGGATACTCATTTGTAATAGTTTAGGACTTTAAATTCCCGCAATTTATCGCTTTCGAATTATACCATGGTTAGACCTAGGGTTTGTATGTACATAAAATCAAACGCTAGATAACCTAATACAAAGACAAATACATGAAATCAATACACAATCACACTTGCACCCCTAGGGTAATCCTGCTTGTTGCCTTCCAAAATGGGCCATGCTTGCACGTTGAGTTTCTTTGGCAAAACAATTCAAATGATTATAAGTCCCTCGATGACGCTTTCGAAAGTTTCCTAATAAAAAATGATCATAGTCCCTTCAAGCAAATTGCCAAAGACACTTGGCACCATTGCATTCATGGTCCATACGATGACCCGCGCTCGTCCCGTTAAAACATCCTAACGCAAGATTGCCCACCAAATACAATGGTGGAACAAAATTGTTTAAAAGGGTTAAAACATGAGAAAAACCTTTGAGTACAATAGGGGTAGACAAACTCTTAGTTACTTAACAAACTTGCAAAAACACTTGCCTACTTTTCAAACCATACTCCACAAACACTTTCAAAACAAACTTTCAAAAAACATTTGAAACATCTTTTCGAAAAGATACACACCTTCGTATATACTCAAACACGAGTCATTACGATGGTTGCCGAAACAAAGGCGTCTATTTCAAAACATTTTTCAAAACACACACACCACAATTTCAAAGCAATTGAAAAATCAAAGTCAAGTGATCTAAAACCAAGTAACTAAGAGCCCATGGATAACCATGGATGAAAAGGGTGCTAATACCTTCCCTTTTCATAATCTACCCCCCGAACCCACGAAACATCTCAAAAGGTTTTTCCTGTGCTTTTTAACCTTTCCTTTAGGATAAAATAAAAAGTCGGTGGTGACTCTTGCTAAACCGAACAAGTGCGAATACAAAACGCAAAACTCAAGTCAGTTCTCCCACCGTATCACAGAACTGGCGACTCTGCTGGGGATTTAAACTTAAAAGTGGGGTTACCTTAGGGTTTAGATCACCTTTATATTCTTGCCTTGATTGCCTTGTTTGCTTTACTTTTTTGGTCCTTGTTTGGGTTTGTTGTAAATCCTACACCCAGATTTGGGGCATCTTTTTAGGTAAATAGCAATAAAACTGTGAGGGAACTGTGCGGGGTATACCGACACGGTTGAAGCAGTAAGCTATGTTAGTGTGACATATTTGTGAGTACCAGTAACCCTTGAGTTCAGTCAAGGAGAGTACGAGGCCGCTGAGTGATGTCGTGAAGCACTAACGAACTCTTTGAACCTTAATTGACCATCTTAGCCTTCTTAGGGGTAGTGAGATGACCGACTTTGGTGCAGTCCGAAGTTGGTAGATACTCGATACTACACTCATTGAGGGTTGTTTTCTTGGAATATTTTGGTCGCCGGTTAAGTGGCTAAATCAAAACAATGAACACAGAAAACAATCCAATGATATTGAGCTCCTTAGAACCCGGTTTCTATTTCTAGGACAGGATGCGCCAACTGACTTCAAGAGGGTACTTACCTACAAACCCCATGAAAGCCTAAACCTAAGGACTTGTTTGCTTTGTGTGAATATGATTACCTATATATACACTCACTTGCTTCTGCATACATGTACATAACATCATAACATCATACCATAGCATTTTTCAATAACCATTTCAAGGATCTCGAGGGTTCTTTTGATGCAGGGTTACGTTGAACCAGACGTCTACCAAAGGGCAAGAGGTTTTCTCCTCTAAACAAATGCCATCAAAGATCAAGTGCAACAACTTGAATCAGGGGCTATGACCCACTTGACATGGTGAGCTTGATTCTAGTGGAAAGACATCCGCCGGTGCAAAGTTCTCCAACCAAAGATCAAGTGCAACAACTTGAATCAGGGGATATGACCCACTTGACATGGTGAGCTTGATTCTCGTGGAAAGACATCCACCGTGGCAAAGTTCTCCAATCGAAGACCAAAGTTCAACCTCTAACTTTCTCTTGTGTTTACCCCAAGAGATCCTTGAAAACATTGCATATATATCATACATATCATTGCATAACAGGTTTCTCCCATACAGGTCTCCTTATCTTCCTACTGTTTATTTCAGTAAGATGGATATGGAACAAACGATGAAAGATATCCAAGCTCAAAATGCTCAATTCCAACAAATGCTGCTGGCTATGGGTAAAGGGCAAGAAGATCTGAAAGCTATCCTTCTCAAAAACAAGGGGGGCAGTCTTGAAGAAGACCACAATTTGGAGACTGAGGAAGCTGACTACTCCGAGGAACAATACCCTCTCGCCGATGACAAGTACAAAGAGTTGGAGGATCTCCTCAATGCTATGGAGATCCAACAAATACCTGGCTTGGACTTAGGAGACTTGGGTTTGGTTCCTAGATTGGTCATTCCGCCAAAGTTTAAAATCCCTACCTTTGGTCTGTACGATGGAGTCTCTTGCCCTCAGATGCATCTAAGATCTTATGTCCGCAAGATTCAACCATACACAGCTGATCCAAAGCTTTGGATCCATTTCTTCCAAGAAATCCTGGTAGGGACTCAACTCGAGTGGTTCTATCAATTGGAGAGTTCTCGCATCCACACATGGGGGGACCTGGCTACTGCCTTTTACAAACAATATCAGTACAATGCTGATCTTGCACCAACTCGTGTGCAATTGCAGAACATGACCATGGGTTCTGACGAGAACTTCAAAGGGTACGCTCAAAAATGGAGAGATCTGGCTGGTAGGGTGCAACCCCCTTTAACTGACAGAGAGTTGATTGACATCTTCATGGGAACTTTGACAGGGCCTTTCTTCAATCACCTGATTGGAAGCTCCTCAGCCAGGTTCACCGAGCTGATACTGACCGGCGAAAGGGTCGAAGCGGGCATCAAAAGTGGAAAGGTCCAAGGAGCTACTCCCTCTGATGTTCAGAAAATCCCCTACAATTGGGAAGAAAAAGTCTGATGCAGTGACTGGTCAAAAGAGTCGTCTTGATCAACATGCTGGGGCAATCCTGATCTCTGATCCCACGACTGTTCAACAAAAACGGGGCAAGAGACGTAGGGTGAGATATCAAGAAAGGCAGCACACTGACATCAACATGCCTTTGTCTCAAGCATTGCAACAATTGCTGGAGTTGAAGCTGATCACGCTGAAGGATCCTCCTCAAAATCCTGATACTTCCTCTTCCAAGTACGACTCAAATGAGAGATGTGCCTACCATTCTGACAGCCCTGGGCATGGCACCGACAACTGTTGGACTTTGAAGAACCAGATTCAAGACTTGATTGATGCCAAGGAGATCAAGTTTTGACCCTCCAAGTGTGATCACTGCTCCTATGCCAAATCATTGAGAGCGTCTTTGTTTCTTTGAATTTCCAAGTTGTAACTTCTTTGTTATTCAAACAATTATCTGTTAATGTCAAACTCTGTTTCATTAATGCATTGCATATGTTTGTCTTGAATTCATCCATTCGTTTTCACTACTCTTATGTTTTCTTTATGATATTTTAACTCTTGATAAAAAGCTGCAAGCCTTTAGAGGGAGGATGACGAAACGATACCATAATCTCATACAATATGCTTTTGAACAGACCTTGCTGATGATGTACAGGCATTTCATTCAATTCCCAAACACTGGAGTTATAAGGAAGATAATCCCTAGTCAACCCCTTCGAGCCAAAGAAGTAGGAGTTTTCTGTTCTAAACAATCAAAACCTTTGATATAAACCTGGGGCAGGGTAGTCTCTCAGTTAATTCAAAAAGGTGCGCGTTAAAGTCGCAAACTCTTAGTTCATAACACAGCGAACGACGTCAAAAAGCATTCCTCTGGAATCAAAAGACAGTGATGGTTCCCTATCACCTAGGCAGTCGATCTCTCAAAAGAGAAAAGCCCACCAAGCCAAAACCTGTAAAGGAGGCTTAAGAAAGCTGGGGCATCCCGCTGACTGTGGTCTCAAAAACAGAGACAGTCAGGCAAAAGTTAGGGATAACAAATCAAAATCAAAATAGAGAGGTCATTACAAATCCTCAACAACATGAAAAATGTTGAAAAATAAAAAGGAGATGATGACTGTCTCCCAAACTCAACTGGTGAACCATCACTCAAAAGTCGTTCCAAACTCGGATAGAGTGCGACGCACAATTAACTGAGCTTAGGGTTGAAGAACATCACGAAGAGCGGGCGGGTACAAATATACTTTGAGCCTTTATCCTTTGTTTCTTAAACCGTGAACCAAGCCACGTTACAACCCTTCAAAAGTCCTAATTGAAGCATGGGTTAGTTCGAAAGCATACTGTTACCAAAGGTATCCTGACTCCTGTAAGGCTTTGCTCCAAAATCTTGTGTTGAATTGGCTTATAAAAAGTTTTCTGCTAAAAAAACGCATTTTTCAAAACTTCGAGACAAACATAAACTTTGCATTGCTTGAATATCACTGTTCGCATTTGGCTATTTGTTTGACAGCGAAGAAATTCATACAGCGAATGTTCGGAGGAACGAAAACTCTCTCAGTGAGTAAAATCACTTCAAAAAGGATGACACTTCCAACGACAAGTCTCCTATCAACAAGGGGCATGACATGTCACCATTCAATTAACCTGGGGCAGACCAGTCAAGGTTTCAACAGATCTTTCAAAATTCAGTTAACCTGGGGGAGTCCAGTCAAGATTTCAACAAAATCTCTCAATTACAGATTAACTTGGGGCAAGTTTCCCTCACCATCACTTGGGGCATTCAAATGTCAAGAGTGTTCAATGATTCCTTCATCACCTGCTGGAAATTGCAACCACCAACAGAATAACGGGCAATTAAAACTCCCAATTTCTGACCCTCAAAAAAATTAAGATCTAGAAATAGTTTCAGATGTGACCCTGATTTGGCGACATTCTACAACTTATTCAAGATTTCCATCTAGAGATAGTTTCAGATGTGACCCTGATTTGGAGACATTCTATAACTTATTCAAGATTTCATTCTAGAGATAGTTCAAGATGTGACCCAGAGATGGCGACATTCTACAACTTATTCAGATTTCCTTCTAGAGATAGTTTCATATGTGACCCTGATTTGGCGACATTCTACAACTTATTCAAGATTTCCATCTAGAGATAGTTTCAGATGTGACCCTGATTTGGCGACATTCTACAACTCATTCGGAATTTCCTTCCATATATAGTTCAAGATGTGACCCAAGATTTGGCGACATTCTATAACTCATTCAGATTTGCTTCCAGATAGTTTCAGATGTGACCCAAGATTTGGCGACATTCTATAACTTACTCAAGATTTCATTCTAGAGATAGTTCAAGATGTGACCCAGAGATGGCGACATTCTACAACTTATTCAGATTTCCTTCTAGAGATAGTTTCAGATGTGACCCTGATTTGGCGACATTCTATAACTTATTCAAGATTTCCATCTAGAGATAGTTTCAGATGTGACCCTGATTTGGAGACATTCTACAACTTATTCAGATTTCCTTCTAGAGATAGTTTCAGATGTGACCCTGATTTGGCGACATTCTACAACTTATTCAATATTTCCATCTAGAGATAGTTTCAGATGTGACCCTGATTCGGCGACATTCTATAACTCATCAAGATTTCCATCTAGAGATAGTTTCAGATGTGACCCTGATTTGGCGACATTCTATAACTTATTCAAGATTTCATTCTAGAGATAGTTCAAGATGTGACCCAGAGATGGCGACATTCTACAACTTATTCAGATTTCCTTCTAGAGATAGTTTCAGATGTGACCCTGATTTGGCGACATTCTATAACTTATTCAAGATTTCATTCTAGAGATAGTTCAAGATGTGACCCAGAGATGGCGACATTCTACAACTTATTCAGATTTCCTTCTAGAGATAGTTTCAGATGTGACCCTGATTTGGCGACATTCTATAACTTATTCAAGATTTCCATCTAGAGATAGTTTCAGATGTGACCCTGATTTGGCGACATTCTATAACTTATTCAAGATTTCCTTCCAGAAATAGTTCAAGATGTGACCCAGAGATGGCGACATTCCATAACTTATTCAGATTCCCTTCCAGAGATATTTCAGATGTGACCCAGACACGGCGACATTCTGATACTTATTCCAGATTCATCCAGATGCAGTTTTACACGGACTCATCATGAAGCAACCCTACACCGGTTCCTTCTCAAAACCCAGATGCAGTTTTACACGGACTCATCATGAAGCAACCCTACACCGGTTCCTTCTCAAACTCTCAAGATTCTCGACTTCCCCCAGCCAGAGAGTCTTCCAGAAGCTAACTCCCCTCAGAGTCAAGATTCAAAATCCCCAGCGGAGCTAAAACTTCCAACTATCAATCCCCAAGCAGAGTGAAGACTCTCATTTTCATTTCCTCACAGAATATTCGAATATTCTCCAGTGAAGATCTCCTCAAGACAGGAATTCCCCAGTAGATTGGCATACAACCCAAGCTCCGGATTCCCCGATAGTGGTCCCAGGACTTCTTATGATCAAAGATTCTTGCCATCCCCAGCAGCAGTCAAGGAATTATTTTCCCCGGCAGCAGTCAATATTCTTCTGTTTCCAGCCATCCAGGATTCATCTATCCTCAGCAAGACAGCTCATCAGCTTACCTGCGCATCCATCACATTCATATCATAAACATTGATAACATACATTGCATCATGCATCATGACATTGCATACAACTAACTCTTTACCTTTTCAGGTAAGATCAGTCGACAGACAAAGATCATCATCTTCCGAGATTCTTTCTAGAAATAGTTCAGATGTGACCCAAACACGGCGACATTCTGATACTTAATCCAGATTCATTCAGATGCAGTTTTACACGGACTCATCATCAGGAAACCCTACACCGGTTCCTCTTTAAACCCAGATGCAGTTTTACACGGACTCATCATCGGGAAACCCTACACCGGTTCCTTCTCCACTTCAAGACTTTTCAAAACAGTTTACGGACGCTTCCCAACAACGGATGCTGCTCTGTTGCTCATTCAACTTCAGGACTTCTGAAAACAGTTTACGGATTCTTCCCAACAACGGATGTTAATCTATCGCTTGTTCAGATGCAACTTTTGAGAACAGTTTACGGACGCTTCCCAACAACGGATGCTACTCTATTGCTTATTCAACTCCAACTTCTGAAAACGGTTTACGGATTCTCCAAACATGGATGTCAATCTATTGCTTGTTCAGACCCCCAGTTCAGAGATGTTCCAAAACATGGATGCCTTTCTGATACTCATCCACTCACCAATAACAAACAATTCAACAATCATCTTCAGATGGCATCTATAAGCCCATCCTCCTACCAACATTCCAAATGGCATCTATAAGCCCATTCCCGACAAAGTTCCATCACACCTCCCGATGGCATCTGTAAGCCCATCTCCACAACTATCCATTACACTTCCAAATGGCATCTTTAAGCCCATTTCCAGATGGCATCTCTAAGCCCATCCCCCGACCAGATTCTGTCATATCACTAAATGGCATCTGTAAGCCCATTCCCTCTACCATCACATCACCGAGTGCAAATTTTTGGGCACTCTAGTGTCCAATCTCCTTTTACCTTCAAGTCGCGAACGGCAAACTTGCCAATCTAACTCTTCAGGTTCAAGAAGATTGAACAGGGGCAACTGTTGTACCCCAAAATTTGCCCTCGTATTTTTTCCACAAGAAAACACAGCTTCGGACTTTTCCTGATTCTTCAGACTGGCTCAAGAATCGGCCAAACAGACTTTTCTTGTCAGTCAGACAAAATTAGGGTTTTCTTTGATTTTAAAGCAGTTCATACAGAACGCTGAGGTTTGGTTGAGTTGGCTCAGGTTTTGATCAAGCGGACGTTTCTTTGGCATTTAATCAAGAATCAGGGTTTTTGTGCGCATATTTCTCAGAAAGAATTAAGTTTATAGTTCTTTTCAGTTTACTCTGAAATTTGGACTGGAGCATTTGGATTAAGTTTGCAGTGTTGGATTTAATCAGTGGAAAAGGACATGTGGATGTTTGTTTGATTTGACTGTGCATTGTTATGTTTAATTCGGAGCGCTGGGCGTTTATTAATTATTTCTTTTTTCTAAAGTCAGAATAATTGGACTTATTTCCAATTGTTTTAATTTAAGAAATTCAAATAATTAAGTTAAACAATTGAAAGGAAATAAAAGGAATTAATTGATCAAAGGAGGATTTTTTATTCATCTTTAATGGTTTGTTACAATCTATTATTTGAACAACTGTAAATTTATTTACATCCTTGTTTATAATAATAATGTTACAAATAATTAAATTGAAACTATCCTAATTCCTAAGTCTTCATCTTCCATCCAATGCTCCCTCTTTTCACTTGATTTTATCTGCAAGAAAAACAAGAAACAAAAGAAAAGTCAAAGCAGATAAAATAATAAAAGAGCATACACATTTAAAATTCATCATTAAAAGCAACTGGCCGGAATCAGTTTGCCCTCTCTGCAAATCACGAGATATCTTCCGGTTCACAAAGAGGGATGAAAGATGCTTGCAAAAGAAAAAGACATGAAATGCACAAAAGTTGTAATTGCACAATTTCAAAATGGTCAAACAAACTGCATAGTTCATGGTTCAAGTTTGTCAAAAGCTGCATAATTCCAAAAGTTCTAAACCATGGATAAAAGGCAAACTGAACTAGGCCAACAAAGTCCAAACTGAGTTCCAATTTCAAACTTTCCACAAGCTGCCAAAGAGCTATCAAAGGCTATTCAAAACAAGTACAAAATGTTGTCACAAAGAAGCAGAAAATATGGAAAAAGAGATAAAAGTATGCAGTGTAAAACAACTATTGCAAGCAAACTCTTCAAAAGTCATCATTTTCCAGCAGTGCTTTTTCAGTAAAAGGACAAATTTTAAACAAATATTTTATGCTTTAATCTGTACTGGAGAGAGAGAAGAGGAAAAGAAGATAGGGCTTACAGGCTTTAGGCTTGAAGAAAGAGAGATATAAAACAAACTGAGATAACACAGTTCGAGGGGGGCAAAAAAATATCACAAAGAAAATTTTCAAACTGTAAGACAAAAAACATTGTAAACTGCCTCCACAAGCTTGAAGCCTAAGCTCCAAACCTCACAAACGCCTTTAACCTGCTTCAACAGCAAGCCAAAGCCCAGATCTGTCCAGCCTAAAACCTGTGTTTAAACTCAGTAAACACAAGTCCTGAACCTGCTTGTAAACCTGTGTCACAACCTCCATACAAACCTGCTAAAGCCTAACACCAGACCTGTTACCAACCAAAAACAAATAACCAAAATACCACAGCCTAAACAAGCATATCCAAACCTCACCAACACCCAACACCTCAAACTGTAAAGACAAAGCCCTCAAGCTTCCACTGTCGAACCAGAACCAACCCAAAGCAAACAGTTCAAACTCATACCAAGCTTGCAAGCCTAGGCCAGCCCTTTCAAGACAGTGTGAAGCCACAAAAGCATCAAACTGTCAAGCCCTTTCCAAAACCAGCTTCCAAACCAACACAAGCCCTCAGAAAAATTTCATCATTGGGCAAGCACACAAATCAAACACAATAGCATTCAATACTCAATACCAACAAGCATATTCAGGGCAAACATATCATCATCAATATCTCAACACCATAATACACAGAGGCAAGCATTAAATATACAAAAAAACTTTCGAACCAACCAGGCCCTCAGAGGTAGCCTCATCACAGGGCACAACACATTCAATAGCATATCAAAGGCATCAAGCCATTACACAGGCAACTCAGAAGCCAACAAGAAGAAGAAGAAAAGAAGTGATATCAAACTAAGGTTCTCAAACATCATCATTGAACCAACACACAAAAAGGCAAAAATACAGAATACCAGGTGTGATCGGTGGATCTGGAACTGACTGTTTAACGCTGGTTCGCGAAATGTCGCGGAAGCAAGAGTCGCCACCGTCTTTTATTTTCTCCAAATGGAAAGGACAAAAGCACAGAAAAATTCCTTAAAGAGATTGCTCTCGGTTCGGGAGGTAGATTATAGAAAGGGAAGGTATTAGCACCCTTTCTATCCATGGTTATCCATGGGCTCTTAGATACTTGCTCATATGTTTTCAAAATTGTTTGTTTGCTTTTCAATGTGGGTTTAAAAAGTTTCTTTGAAAAAATTTCAGATCGACTCGTACGTCAGAGTGTTTGAAAAGTTTGCTTTGAAAGCTTTTGAAGATCTGTCAGTGTGAAAAGTCTTTTGATTTGTTTGAAATTAGAGCAAGTATCCTTGAGAACCTACCTACCCTAAGGAATTCGTCTGTGTAAAAGTCCTTTAAAGTAGTGCCATCCCACCATTGAGAGGTAGGTAGCACCACCGTTGGAGGTGTTCGGGCCAATTCGAGTTTTAGGAACGTGGTGATCACCGGAGCAATTGGAAGACACCTTAGAAGCTACCCTCATGCCAGGTTCCCGGATCATGAGGACTTACTAAGACATCCTCTACTCGACGACCACCTTTCGAAAGGCAACAGTGAGGCGTACCCTAGGGGTGGTGTGTGCGAATTGTGTATCATGTTCAGTTATTTGTCTTGTCATGTTTGAAGTGTTCTACGCTTGATTTTATTAAGACATTCATTCTTGCATGCTTGGTTAACAGTTAAACATTTTGCGAGGAAAAGTAAATCTAAGGCTATTACAAAGGCGCGGGTCCACATCGCCAAAATTAAACCGGACCCGATTTAGCGGAAAAATAAATAAAGCAATAAAATAAAAGTGCAAGAAATTTAAATTACAATGCTTTGGGACAATTACATAATTATAATAGGTGATATAAAATAAATGCGCAAAATCAATAATTAAAACAAAACTAGGGCGTTGGACCCTTTTACAAACAATAGTTAAAGTTAATGAATTAATTAAATAAAGAGGAATTAAAATTAAAATTAAGAAGAAAAATGTTTTTAGGTATTTTTATGTTTTTTAGATTTAATAAGAAAAAAAAGTTAATTGAAATTAAATTAAGAAGCAAACCCTAATTCTAATATTTTTATTTATTGTGAAAGAATTAAAATCTGACCTAAATTAAACCTAATTCATTTATGTACAATTTAAATAGGAAAATAAATAAATAAATAAATAATAATTATTATTGTGGAAAAAAGGGGAATAAAAAAGAATTAACAATTAAAACCTAAATTCTACATTTTTTGATTTTTTTATTAAAAAGGAATTAAAATTAAAACCTAATTACACTACATAATTTACATTCTAATTTATTTATAAAAATAATTAATACATAAAATAATATTATATTTTTTTGTATTTTCTGATTTTTATAATGTTTTTATATTTTATAGAAAAAATTAATTAATTGAATTAAGACAATAAAATAAATAAAACAATAAAAATAAAAGTGAGAAAAAAATATAAAATGCAAACCAGGGTGGGGTGTTGCCCCAAATAAGGAGGTAAGGCCTGGTAATCTGGCCCAATAAGCATTCAGAATTTGTTGACTTTTCTGAATCCTATGTGACATGCTTGACCAGGCGTAGCGTATCCTTTTGAATCCACGCCTTTGGTTTGATCATTTGGGACGCGTGGACAATGGATGAGGAGGATGTATGGTGTACCTGGATGTTAGCGTAACATGGAATTCCACATTGAAAAATAGCATTGGAATTTGCCAGACCTGGGACTTGAACCCAGGTCTTGAAGGTTATAAGCGCGTCTCCTTGCCAGCTGACCTATGCAACTTCTTTTAATATATAATATAACATAAATAATATAAAGGAAAAATAAAGTTAGTGGAGACTTTTAGCGCGAAATTTCAAAACAACCTATCACGTGGTGACAACGAGGTTGTCTTCTTCGTTTTGTCTGAAACACACACGTATGGCCACGGTTTTCAGGCGTGGTCTTAGGCAAGCAACGAAAAAATAGCGACTAGCGCTATGGTATATATAAATTGGGCGCGAGGGTCAAGACTTCTTCGTCTTGATGTGCTGAATCCAGCCATGGCCATCTTGAGCCCTAATTTTACTTGGTTGAGAAACCCCCAATCTGGGAAACCTGTAACCCTAGTATGTGTCAATGGCGAATTCGCATATGGGGCTCAAAAACACAATCAAACGTATCAGTTAGTTTAGAAACATCAATATAAACATGAATCAACAAAGAAAAATGCAAAAAGATGATGGAATCATGCAATGCGATTTCAAAATTTTTGTGGTTCAGTCCAGGTTCTTGATACCAATTCTTGGTGTTTTGCTTGTTGTTAATGATTGAGAAACACTCAATGATGTCTCAGAATGCTAATGGGATGAGAGTTGATGCTTGAATCGGCCTAAAACCTTGAATTCAGTATTGAACTTTTTAAGGATTTTTGCAAGTTTGTAATGTCAATTGCTGCGCAGTATGGAGTCTCCAAACATTAGGGTTCTGATCTTGGATATGTATAGAGGCTATTAGGTTAAAAACATTGCACAAAATCCTTTGCCATGATGATTTCAATCTTTGATTTGTTAAGAATCTTTTCCAATCTTTTTCTCATGTATCTTGTACCAAATCTGATCAATTAGCACCAAAGCTTGCCTATTTGAGATGTGCACGAATTATAGAGGCCAAATCATACATAAAAAGATTTTTTTAGGTTAGGTTTATATTTTTCATGAATTAAAATGATTTAAATGAATATAAATTAATATTAATTCAAATAAATAATTAAAAAAATATGAAAATACTTCCCTTTGGGCCTAGTGGTCGTGCATAGGCTTGGCATGAAGAAATTTGGAAGGAAAATAGGCCCATTTGCATTTTTAGGCCTTTTGCATCAATGTTGACTTTCAAAAATTTCCAAAAATTTCCCAACTTCCACAAGGCATAACTTGGTCAATTTTTAAGCTTTTCACATGTTCTTGGACATTTTGGAAAGGTCTTTGAGTCCTTTAACCAATGCCTTTGGTCCCATGTCATTTTGATTTACCAATCTCAAGTTATGGCCTTTGACTTAAAGTCACTTTTTGTTGACTTTTGAAAATGACCTATAATGTTGAAATTGATAACTTTTTGTGAGAGCATTTCTTGGACTTGGAACATGAAGATGAATTGTAGGAAATGTCTTTCTCTTCAAAATGAGCTTTGGATGGAATTTTTCTGATAATCCATGTGAAAGTTATGCCTTGGTCAATTTCAGTTGACTTTTTCAGCTGTCCAAATATAGCAACTTTTGCATCTTTGATGATTTCTGAGCCAAATTTTGAGAATCATGATCAAGCATTGATCAAATGATGTTTGTGGCTTCAAAATGATATATTGACCAAAAATTTGAACTTTTGACTGTCAAATGACCATTTTGCCCCTACAGTTGACTGTAGTGCAATCTAGGGTTTTGACTGTGCAATTTTGAGCTGAATGCCTTGAAACTTGACATGAGGATGCTTGACCATCTTTGTAGGCATATGGGACTTGATTGGGCCTTTGAAAAGTTCATTTGCTTGACCAGAACTCAAGCCCTAGTTTTGACTGTCTAGGAGACAGTTGAGCTGCACAACCCTTGGGGCATTTTGTGACCTTGACTTTGACAATTCTTGATGAATATGGGAGGGCAAATTTTGGGGTACAACAGTTGCCCCTGTTCAATCTTCTTAGACCTGAGGATGCAGATTGGCTGACGTGCCCTTCGTAATCCGAGGGTAGAAGATGATTGGACACTAGAGTGCCCAGAAATTTGCGCTCACATAGTAGCAATGATGATGAGGGAATGGGCTTATAGATGCCATTTAGATGTTGCTTGGATAGGATGATGGGCTTATAGATGCCATCTGGATGTTGATCGCGTAAGAGATTCCTTAGCGAGAACCTGCATACCTGCAAAACAGAAAAATGAGTACCTGACACGTCGCAGGAGCTGATTTTAGATGCTTGATATAGATATGTCCTGACTGGTTACAGGAGCTGGGTCTGGAGCTTCAAACGTTGATGAATGAACCAGGGATGGTTACTGCCTTAGCATGGATGGTAAGAGAATCCTGAATGATTTCAACCTCAACAACGCTCGTTGAGAAAATCTTGGTGAGAATTACCATCTTCGTAGTGTCAGGAAGAGAACCAAAGGCCATTATAATCTCAAAGGGAGTCACCTCACTCACCGCTGGAGAGGGACTGTAGGAAATTATAATCTGGAAGGAAATATCACCTCACGCTCATGCCGGAGAGGGAAACATCTGAAAAGGAATTACCGCCTCACACGCCGTTGGAGAGGGGACCATAAGAGAATATCACCTCACGCTCATGCCGGAGAGGGGAACATCTGAAGAAGGAATTACCACCTCACACGCCGTTGGAGAGGGGACCATAAGAGAATATCACCTCACGCTCATGCCGGAGAGGGGAACATCTGAAGAAGGAATTACCACCTCACACGCCGCTGGAGAGGGGACCATAAGAGAATATCACCTCACGCTCATGCCGGAGAGGGGAACATCTGAAGAAGGAATTACCACCTCACACGCCGTTGGAGAGGGGACCATAAGAGAATATCACCTCACGCTCATGCCGGAGAGGGGAACATCTGAAGAAGGAATTACCACCTCACACGCCGTTGGAGAGGGGACCATGAGAGAATATCACCTCACGCTCATGCCGGAGAGGGGAACATCTGAAGAAGGAATTACCACCTCACACGCTGTTGGAGAGGGGACCATAGGAGAATATCACCTCACGCTCATGCCGGAGAGGGGAACATCTGAAGAAGGAATTACCACCTCACACGCCGTTGGAGAGGGGACCATAAGAGAATATCACCTCACGCTCATGCCGGAGAGGGAAACATCTGAAGAAGGAATTACCACCTCACACGCCGTTGGAGAGGGGACCATAAGAGAATATCACCTCACGCTCATGCCGGAGAGGGGAACATCTGAAGAAGGAATTACCACCTCACACGCCGTTGGAGAGGGGACCATAAGAGAACTTCTACTGAGTCTTCATCAGAAAAATCTGTTTGGGGTCGATTTAACTGGACTGGAGAAGTCCTTGAAATATGTTTGAGAATTTCAACTGCACCCTTCCTGAAAGGTAGAGGTCAATTATATGCGATGTATGATATGGATCAAGCCATGATGTTCTTAACATAAATGAGATTCGTATGGTATGATGCAGTGCGTTATGCATGCTATGATGATGTGTGTAAAGTTTTATGTATGTTTTCGTCTAGGAAAATAAATCCTTGACGGGTGCCGGGAAGTCATGTCCTGGGCTGATGTTGAGGAAGAGATTTTGCTTCCGCTGTGGATGATCGTTGCAAGAATGCCGGTAGGAGGAGATAACTCCGTTGAGGAATAAACTTGGCAAATGAAATAATTCTGCGGGAGCAAAGATACTCTAGCGATCATGCTGGGGAGTGCTACTCTGTGGGGATAGCGATGCTTTGCTGAGTTGATGAAGATAACTCCGCTGGGGATACTGTTGATGAGTTAGGCTGGGGATATCCTTGTTGTGCCGGAAGTGTTGATAGACTTCGCTGGGGGTAGGAAGATACTTTGCCGGGGGCGCCCTTTCCGTGGCTTTTGGCTGAGGATAACCCAGTTATATCCTGTTACGGAAATAACTCTTTAAATCAAGCCGGGACGACGCGTTCGTGCTCTGCGAGGGGATAAGCTTCCAGAATCTACTGGGGATAAGCTTACTGCTTGAGGGATATGACTTCCAATTTTGCTGGTGAAGCTGGATTGGACTTTTCTGGGGGAGCTTGGATATGTTGGGATGTTCTTCAGCGGAACCTACCCTGATGCCTTGGAGGATAGAACAATCAGACTGCTCAGACCAACTTTATTGCCCCTGTTTTTGTGGAGGAAGATACTGGTGGAGTCTTGATAACTGCCTTTTGACAAACCTTCTTCTGATAGGCAAGTGACGAGGCGCCGGGACATAGTCGTACGCTTTTGATCCCTATCTTTTGCCTGGACCGCCCTTTCGGGTTTTCAGTCCACCGGGATACCCATTTTTGCCCAAGCCGCCTTTTCAGGTTTTCGACTTGTCGGGTGTACAATTTTTTTTATTTCATCCCTTATTTTTGCCCGAACCCTTTTGGTTCGCCGGGAGGCCCTTGTTTTTGCCTAGGTGTGTCAACCTAGCGGGTCTTTGATTTTGCGTAGTATCTTTTCGACTATGTCCGTGCTTTCAGGATGTAGGGAGTTGCCCCTGTTATAAGTGCTTTGTCATGCCACCAGAAAGTGTTTGATCAGGCAAGATTCGTTGCTGGAGTGCCCCAAGTGACTCAGGAGGAGATTTGCCCCAGGCTATTTGACTTTTGAGAGATTCTCCGAATCTTGACTGGATTGCCCCAGATGACGGACCATGATTAGGTCGTGCCCCTTGATTGGAGATGCTCTTGTTCACTAGGTATTTCTCGTGCGAATTTCCCTGCTGTTCAAACAAAAAGTCATACGCAAACAAAGTTATATTAAAAATGCAAAGCCTATGTCTGTCTTGAAGATTTTTGAAAATGTATTCTTTTCATAAAACATGATGTCAACTCTGCATTTACCGTAGCCTTAAGGAGTCAGGATACCTTCGTAACAGTATGCTTTCGAACTAACCCATGCTTCAGCTAGGACTTTTGAGGGTTATAACGTGGCCTGGTTCACGGTTTAAGAAACAAAGGATAAAGGCTCAAATTATTTGTACCCACCCGTTCTTCGTGATGTTCTCCAAACCTAAACTCAGTTGATCATGCGTTGGACCTTGGTCGAGTCTTTGCTTTGATATACCAGCGATGGTTCGGATATTGACGGTTTATTTTGATTGGGCAGCCGTTTCCTTTTCTGTTGAGGGTTTGTAGGACCTCTTTCTTTTGATTTCGTTATCCCTATTTTTTTGCCTGAACTGTTTCCTTTTTGGAATTACAGTCAGCGGGATGCCCCAGTTTCATAAGTCCCTTCTTATAGGTTTTGACTTCTTGGGCTTTTCGTTTATGATTTTTTTTTGATAATGACTGCCTGTTCTTTATTGATTATTCGGAACCATCACTGTCTTTCTTCGTTTTGTAAGGACTTCTTTGGTGCCATTCGTTATGCACTTGGATCAACTGAGAGACTACCCTGCCCCAGGTTATGATTAAGGGTTTTAAATTTCGAAAAGAAAAACTCCTACTTCTTTGGCTCAGAGGGGTTGACGAGGGATTATCATCCTTATAACTCCAGTGTTTAGGGATTGAAACAATGCCTGTACCTCATCAGCGGGGTCTGTTCAAAAGCATACTGTAGATCGTGGTATCGTTTTCGTCATCCTCCCTCAAGAGGCTCAGAATTATTAACCAAGAGTTGACATCAAGAAAAATATGAAAGCAATTTGCAATATAGTGAATACGAAATAATTACTTCAAAACAGACATGTGCAATGCATTAATGAAATAACAATGTTTGATATGAATAAAATGTTTAAACAATCAAAGAAAAATACAACTTGAACATTCGAATGAACAAAAGTTCCTTAGTTTGAACTAGCTATCTCAGATGGAGAATTCTCAGCGGAAGATTTTCATCTCGCCATCCGGCATGAACTCTATCACCCCTTCGTCAATCAAATCTTGGATTTTGTTCTTCAAGGTCCAACAGTCGTCTGTAGCATGCCCCGGGCTGTCTGAATGGTAAGCGCAGTGGGCGTCGGGGTTATACCTTGGAGCTGTCCTGTTGGGATTCTTGGGAGGGTCCTTTAGAGTGATCAGATTGACCTCCAGCAAGCGCTTCAGTATAAAGGATGAGGGTATATCAGTCTCCGAGAAATGTCTTCCGGGCGCATTTCGTTTACGTTGACTACCCCGTTGAGGCTGGGCTCGTGACCCTGAAGCAAGCTGAGGAGATTTTCCTTTGTCTTCTTGCCCCGCATGTGGTTGAATGATGGCTGGAGCTTCCACCTTGGCTGCTTGCCCTACTGGATTATTTTGAAGCAGCTTGGTGACGAGAACCCGGAGCTCTTCTTGTTTTTGAGCTAAGTCCTGAATGAGAGTCATTTGGCCCACCAACTGCCCCATCATTTGGATCTTCATGGTTGCCAACTCAATTTGTAGCCCTTCCAGCTGATCGTTCCTGATGCCCCCTGCATTCCCTAAGGTCAAGCTCCTGGTGAGGAGAGCCTTTATTTCTTCTTGCCCCTGGGATAGGTTCAAGAACATTTCTCGCAGCTGGGTGTTCTGAGTACGGAGATCTTGGTTGTCTGGTTGGAAAGCCATTGCTGAAATAAACAGCGAAGATGGTGAGTGACCTGCAAAAGGGATACCTGTAATGCAATGATGAGTATGACATGTATGCAATGTTTTCAAGGACCTCGCGGGGTAAACAAGAAAATTTGTTAGCATTGGAATTTATAGCTTGATTGAGGGACACCCTTGTTGTTGAGAATTCTTCTTCAAGGGTCAAAGGCTCACCATATCCAGTGGGTCATAGCCCCTGACTTTAGTCATCATGTCTGGTTTTGATTTCCAAGCAACCTTGGTTAGGGGAACTTTTTTCAAGAGTCAGAGCTCATCATATCAAGTGGGTCATAGCCTCTGACAACTTTGGCTAGAGGAAAATAAATCCTCTTTGCCCCTTGCTGGGATAGTTGATTCACCGTGACCTGCATCACAAGCCCTTGAGATCCTTGAAATGGGTTAGGGTGTATGCAATGGTATGCAATGGTATGATGTCATGCTATGCATGGGGTGATGTAGGTAAACCATGTTATGAGTCCCAATTAAGGACTATAAACAAACCCTGCAAGAAATTCAGTATACTTTGTTATGAGTCCCTGTCAAGGACTATAAACAAAACCTGCAAGAAATTTGGTAAACCCTGTTATGAGTCCTAGTTAAGGATTATAAACAAAACCTGCAAGAAATTTGGTAAACCCTGTTATGAGTCCTAGTTAAGGACTATAAACAAAACCTGCAAGAAATTTGGCAAACCCTGTCATGAGTCCTAGTTAAGGACTATAAACAAGACCTGCCAGAAGTTCACGTGTCAGTTAACAAGCATGCAAGTAGGCAAGTACAAAGGCACATAAGTCACACAAGAGAAACCCTTAGGGTTTAGGCCAGCATGGGGTCTGGGTAGTACCCTCTTGAAGTTGGTGGGTTCAACCTGTCCTAATCAAAGTAACCGGGTTCTAAGGTTCCCAATATCACGGGATTGCTTTCATTGTTCATCGTTTCAATTTAGCCACTGAACTGGCGATCGAAATATTCCAGGAAAGCAACCCTCAATTGAGCGTAGTATCGAGTATCAACCAACCTCGGACTGCACCAAAGTCAGTTATCTCACTACCCTAAAGAGGCCAAGATAGTTCAATTAAGGTTCCTAAGGTCTGTTGATGCTTCACGACACCACGCGGAGGCCCCGTACTCTCCTTGACTGAACTCAAGGGTTACCGGTACACACCAAAGTGCCACATCAACGTAGCAGACTGTTTCAACCGTGTCGGTATACCCCGCACAGTTCCCTCACAGCCTTGTTGCTACTTTCTAAGAAGGTATCCCCCAGATCCGGGTGTAGGATCTATAGAACTCCCAAGCAACCCACAATTTAAAGCACACAAGGAAAACAATTGAAAACATAGTTATAAGCTAGCCCTAAGGTGCACCTCACTTTAAGTTAATTCCCCAGCAGAGTCGCCAGTTCTGTGATCGGTGGATCTGGAACTGACTGTTTAACGCTGGTTCGCGAAATGTCGCGGAAGCAAGAGTCGCCACCGTCTTTTATTTTCTCCAAATGGAAAGGACAAAAGCACAGAAAAATTCCTTAAAGAGATTGCTCTCGGTTCGGGAGGTAGATTATAGAAAGGGAAGGTATTAGCACCCTTTCTATCCATGGTTATCCATGGGCTCTTAGATACTTGCTCATATGTTTTCAAAATTGTTTGTTTGCTTTTCAATGTGGGTTTAAAAAGTTTCTTTGAAAAAATTTCAGATCGACTCGTACGTCAGAGTGTTTGAAAAGTTTGCTTTGAAAGCTTTTGAAGATGTGTCAGTGTGAAAAGTCTTTTGATTTGTTTGAAATTAGAGCAAGTATCCTTGAGAACCTACCTACCCTAAGGAATTCGTCTGTGTAAAAGTCCTTTAAAGTAGTGCCATCCCACCATTGAGAGGTAGGTAGCACCACCGTTGGAGGTGTTCGGGTCAATTCGAGTTTTAGGGACGTGGTGATCACCGGAGCAATTGGAAGACACCTTAGAAGCTACCCTCATGCCAGGTTCCCGGATCATGAGGACTTACTAAGACATCCTCTACTCGACGACCACCTTTCGAAAGGCAACAGTGAGGCGTACCCTAGGGGTGGTGTGTGCGAATTGTGTATCATGTTCAGTTATTTGTCTTGTCATGTTTGAAGTGTTCTACGCTTGATTTTATTAAGACATTCATTCTTGCATGCTTGGTTAACAGTTAAACATTTTGCGAGGAAAAGTAAATCTAAGGCTATTACAAAGGCGCGGGTCCACATCGCCAAAATTAAACCGGACCCGATTTAGCGGAAAAATAAATAAAGCAATAAAATAAAAGTGCAAGAAATTTAAATTACAATGCTTTGGGACAATTACATAATTATAATAGGTGATATAAAATAAATGCGCAAAATCAATAATTAAAACAAAACTAGGGCGTTGGACCCTTTTACAAACAATAGTTAAAGTTAATGAATTAATTAAATAAAGAGGAATTAAAATTAAAATTAAGAAGAAAAATGTTTTTAGGTATTTTTATGTTTTTTAGATTTAATAAGAAAAAAAAGTTAATTGAAATTAAATTAAGAAGCAAACCCTAATTCTAATATTTTTATTTATTGTGAAAGAATTAAAATCTGACCTAAATTAAACCTAATTCATTTATGTACAATTTAAATAGGAAAATAAATAAATAAATAAATAATAATTATTATTGTGGAAAAAAGGGGAATAAAAAAGAATTAACAATTAAAACCTAAATTCTACATTTTTTGATTTTTTTATTAAAAAGGAATTAAAATTAAAACCTAATTACACTACATAATTTACATTCTAATTTATTTATAAAAATAATTAATACATAAAATAATATTATATTTTTTTGTATTTTTCTGATTTTTATAATGTTTTTATATTTTATAGAAAAAATTAATTAATTGAATTAAGACAATAAAATAAATAAAACAATAAAAATAAAAGTGAGAAAAAAATATAAAATGCAAACCAGGGTGGGGTGTTGCCCCAAATAAGGAGGTAAGGCCTGGTAATCTGGCCCAATAAGCATTCAGAATTTGTTGACTTTTCTGAATCCTATGTGACATGCTTGACCAGGCGTAGCGTATCCTTTTGAATCCACGCCTTTGGTTTGATCATTTGGGACGCGTGGACAATGGATGAGGAGGATGTATGGTGTACCTGGATGTTAGCGTAACATGGAATTCCACATTGAAAAATAGCATTGGAATTTGCCAGACCTGGGACTTGAACCCAGGTCTTGAAGGTTATAAGCGCGTCTCCTTGCCAGCTGACCTATGCAACTTCTTTTAATATATAATATAACATAAATAATATAAAGGAAAAATAAAGTTAGTGGAGACTTTTAGCGCGAAATTTCAAAACAACCTATCACATGGTGACAACGAGGTTGTCTTCTTCGTTTTGTCTGAAACACACACGTATGGCCACGGTTTTCAGGCGTGGTCTTAGGCAAGCAACGAAAAAATAGCGACTAGCGCTATGGTATATATAAATTGGGCGCGAGGGTCAAGACTTCTTCGTCTTGATGTGCTGAATCCAGCCATGGCCATCTTGAGCCCTAATTTTACTTGGTTGAGAAACCCCCAATCTGGGAAACCTGTAACCCTAGTATGTGTCAATGGCGAATTCGCATATGGGGCTCAAAAACACAATCAAACGTATCAGTTAGTTTAGAAACATCAATATAAACATGAATCAACAAAGAAAAATGCAAAAAGATGATGGAATCATGCAATGCGATTTCAAAATTTTTGTGGTTCAGTCCAGGTTCTTGATACCAATTCTTGGTGTTTTGCTTGTTGTTAATGATTGAGAAACACTCAATGATGTCTCAGAATGCTAATGGGATGAGAGTTGATGCTTGAATCGGCCTAAAACCTTGAATTCAGTATTGAACTTTTTAAGGATTTTTGCAAGTTTGTAATGTCAATTGCTGCGCAGTATGGAGTCTCCAAACATTAGGGTTCTGATCTTGGATATGTATAGAGGCTATTAGGTTAAAAACATTGCACAAAATCCTTTGCCATGATGATTTCAATCTTTGATTTGTTAAGAATCTTTTCCAATCTTTTTCTCATGTATCTTGTACCAAATCTGATCAATTAGCACCAAAGCTTGCCTATTTGAGATGTGCACGAATTATAGAGGCCAAATCATACATAAAAAGATTTTTTTAGGTTAGGTTTATATTTTTCATGAATTAAAATGATTTAAATGAATATAAATTAATATTAATTCAAATAAATAATTAAAAAAATATGAAAATACTTCCCTTTGGGCCTAGTGGTCGTGCATAGGCTTGGCATGAAGAAATTTGGAAGGAAAATAGGCCCATTTGCATTTTTAGGCCTTTTGCATCAATGTTGACTTTCAAAAATTTCCAAAAATTTCCCAACTTCCACAAGGCATAACTTGGTCAATTTTTAAGCTTTTCACATGTTCTTGGACATTTTGGAAAGGTCTTTGAGTCCTTTAACCAATGCCTTTGGTCCCATGTCATTTTGATTTACCAATCTCAAGTTATGGCCTTTGACTTAAAGTCACTTTTTGTTGACTTTTGAAAATGACCTATAATGTTGAAATTGATAACTTTTTGTGAGAGCATTTCTTGGACTTGGAACATGAAGATGAATTGTAGGAAATGTCTTTCTCTTAAAAATGAGCTTTGGATGGAATTTTTCTGATAATCCATGTGAAAGTTATGCCTTGGTCAATTTCAGTTGACTTTTTCAGCTGTCCAAATATAGCAACTTTTGCATCTTTGATGATTTCTGAGCCAAATTTTGAGAATCATGATCAAGCATTGATCAAATGATGTTTGTGGCTTCAAAATGATATATTGACCAAAAATTTGAACTTTTGACTGTCAAATGACCATTTTGCCCCTACAGTTGACTGTAGTGCAATCTAGGGTTTTGACTGTGCAATTTTGAGCTGAATGCCTTGAAACTTGACATGAGGATGCTTGACCATCTTTGTAGGCATATGGGACTTGATTGGGCCTTTGAAAAGTTCATTTGCTTGACCAGAACTCAAGCCCTAGTTTTGACTGTCTAGGAGACAGTTGAGCTGCACAACCCTTGGGGCATTTTGTGACCTTGACTTTGACAATTCTTGATGAATATGGGAGGGCAAATTTTGGGGTACAACAGTTGCCCCTGTTCAATCTTCTTAGACCTGAGGATGCAGATTGGCTGACGTGCCCTTCGTAATCCGAGGGTAGAAGATGATTGGACACTAGAGTGCCCAGAAATTTGCGCTCACATAGTAGCAATGATGATGAGGGAATGGGCTTATAGATGCCATTTAGATGTTGCTTGGATAGGATGATGGGCTTATAGATGCCATCTGGATGTTGATCGCGTAAGAGATTCCTTAGCGAGAACCTGCATACCTGCAAAACAGAAAAATGAGTACCTGACACGTCGCAGGAGCTGATTTTAGATGCTTGATATAGATATGTCCTGACTGGTTACAGGAGCTGGGTCTGGAGCTTCAAACGTTGATGAATGAACCAGGGATGGTTACTGCCTTAGCATGGATGGTAAGAGAATCCTGAATGATTTCAACCTCAACAACGCTCGTTGAGAAAATCTTGGTGAGAATTACCATCTTCGTAGTGTCAGGAAGAGAACCAAAGGCCATTATAATCTCAAAGGGAGTCACCTCACTCACCGCTGGAGAGGGACTGTAGGAAATTATAATCTGGAAGGAAATATCACCTCACGCTCATGCCGGAGAGGGAAACATCTGAAAAGGAATTACCGCCTCACACGCCGTTGGAGAGGGGACCATAAGAGAATATCACCTCACGCTCATGCCGGAGAGGGGAACATCTGAAGAAGGAATTACCACCTCACACGCCGTTGGAGAGGGGACCATAAGAGAATATCACCTCACGCTCATGCCGGAGAGGGGAACATCTGAAGAAGGAATTACCACCTCACACGCCGCTGGAGAGGGGACCATAAGAGAATATCACCTCACGCTCATGCCGGAGAGGGGAACATCTGAAGAAGGAATTACCACCTCACACGCCGTTGGAGAGGGGACCATAAGAGAATATCACCTCACGCTCATGCCGGAGAGGGGAACATCTGAAGAAGGAATTACCACCTCACACGCCGTTGGAGAGGGGACCATGAGAGAATATCACCTCACGCTCATGCCGGAGAGGGGAACATCTGAAGAAGGAATTACCACCTCACACGCTGTTGGAGAGGGGACCATAGGAGAATATCACCTCACGCTCATGCCGGAGAGGGGAACATCTGAAGAAGGAATTACCACCTCACACGCCGTTGGAGAGGGGACCATAAGAGAATATCACCTCACGCTCATGCCGGAGAGGGAAACATCTGAAGAAGGAATTACCACCTCACACGCCGTTGGAGAGGGGACCATAAGAGAATATCACCTCACGCTCATGCCGGAGAGGGGAACATCTGAAGAAGGAATTACCACCTCACACGCCGTTGGAGAGGGGACCATAAGAGAACTTCTACTGAGTCTTCATCAGAAAAATCTGTTTGGGGTCGATTTAACTGGACTGGAGAAGTCCTTGAAATATGTTTGAGAATTTCAACTGCACCCTTCCTGAAAGGTAGAGGTCAATTATATGCGATGTATGATATGGATCAAGCCATGATGTTCTTAACATAAATGAGATTCGTATGGTATGATGCAGTGCGTTATGCATGCTATGATGATGTGTGTAAAGTTTTATGTATGTTTTCGTCTAGGAAAATAAATCCTTGACGGGTGCCGGGAAGTCATGTCCTGGGCTGATGTTGAGGAAGAGATTTTGCTTCCGCTGTGGATGATCGTTGCAAGAATGCCGGTAGGAGGAGATAACTCCGTTGAGGAATAAACTTGGCAAATGAAATAATTCTGCGGGAGCAAAGATACTCTAGCGATCATGCTGGGGAGTGCTACTCTGTGGGGATAGCGATGCTTTGCTGAGTTGATGAAGATAACTCCGCTGGGGATACTGTTGATGAGTTAGGCTGGGGATATCCTTGTTGTGCCGGAAGTGTTGATAGACTTCGCTGGGGGTAGGAAGATACTTTGCCGGGGGCGCCCTTTCCGTGGCTTTTGGCTGAGGATAACCCAGTTATATCCTGTTACGGAAATAACTCTTTAAATCAAGCCGGGACGACGCGTTCGTGCTCTGCGAGGGGATAAGCTTCCAGAATCTACTGGGGATAAGCTTACTGCTTGAGGGATATGACTTCCAATTTTGCTGGTGAAGCTGGATTGGACTTTTCTGGGGGAGCTTGGATATGTTGGGATGTTCTTCAGCGGAACCTACCCTGATGCCTTGGAGGATAGAACAATCAGACTGCTCAGACCAACTTTATTGCCCCTGTTTTTGTGGAGGAAGATACTGGTGGAGTCTTGATAACTGCCTTTTGACAAACCTTCTTCTGATAGGCAAGTGACGAGGCGCCGGGACATAGTCGTACGCTTTTGATCCCTATCTTTTGCCTGGACCGCCCTTTCGGGTTTTCAGTCCACCGGGATACCCATTTTTGCCCAAGCCGCCTTTTCAGGTTTTCGACTTGTCGGGTGTACAATTTTTTTTATTTCATCCCTTATTTTTGCCCGAACCCTTTTGGTTCGCCGGGAGGCCCTTGTTTTTGCCTAGGTGTGTCAACCTAGCGGGTCTTTGATTTTGCGTAGTATCTTTTCGACTATGTCCGTGCTTTCAGGATGTAGGGAGTTGCCCCTGTTATAAGTGCTTTGTCATGCCACCAGAAAGTGTTTGATCAGGCAAGATTCGTTGCTGGAGTGCCCCAAGTGACTCAGGAGGAGATTTGCCCCCAGGCTATTTGACTTTTGAGAGATTCTCCGAATCTTGACTGGATTGCCCCAGATGACGGACCATGATTAGGTCGTGCCCCTTGATTGGAGATGCTCTTGTTCACTAGGTATTTCTCGTGCGAATTTCCCTGCTGTTCAAACAAAAAGTCATACGCAAACAAAGTTATATTAAAAATGCAAAGCCTATGTCTGTCTTGAAGATTTTTGAAAATGTATTCTTTTCATAAAACATGATGTCAACTCTGCATTTACCGTAGCCTTAAGGAGTCAGGATACCTTCGTAACAGTATGCTTTCGAACTAACCCATGCTTCAGCTAGGACTTTTGAGGGTTATAACGTGGCCTGGTTCACGGTTTAAGAAACAAAGGATAAAGGCTCAAATTATTTGTACCCACCCGTTCTTCGTGATGTTCTCCAAACCTAAACTCAGTTGATCATCGCGTTGGACCTTGGTCGAGTCTTTGCTTTGATATACCAGCGATGGTTCGGATATTGACGGTTTATTTTGATTGGGCAGCCGTTTCCTTTTCTGTTGAGGGTTTGTAGGACCTCTTTCTTTTGATTTCGTTATCCCTATTTTTTTGCCTGAACTGTTTCCTTTTTGGAATTACAGTCAGCGGGATGCCCCAGTTTCATAAGTCCCTTCTTATAGGTTTTGACTTCTTGGGCTTTTCGTTTATGATTTTTTTTTGATAATGACTGCCTGTTCTTTATTGATTATTCGGAACCATCACTGTCTTTCTTCGTTTTGTAAGGACTTCTTTGGTGCCATTCGTTATGCACTTGGATCAACTGAGAGACTACCCTGCCCCAGGTTATGATTAAGGGTTTTAAATTTCGAAAAGAAAAACTCCTACTTCTTTGGCTCAGAGGGGTTGACGAGGGATTATCATCCTTATAACTCCAGTGTTTAGGGATTGAAACAATGCCTGTACCTCATCAGCGGGGTCTGTTCAAAAGCATACTGTAGATCGTGGTATCGTTTTCGTCATCCTCCCTCAAGAGGCTCAGAATTATTAACCAAGAGTTGACATCAAGAAAAATATGAAAGCAATTTGCAATATAGTGAATACGAAATAATTACTTCAAAACAGACATGTGCAATGCATTAATGAAATAACAATGTTTGATATGAATAAAATGTTTAAACAATCAAAGAAAAATACAACTTGAACATTCGAATGAACAAAAGTTCCTTAGTTTGAACTAGCTATCTCAGATGGAGAATTCTCAGCGGAAGATTTTCATCTCGCCATCCGGCATGAACTCTATCACCCCTTCGTCAATCAAATCTTGGATTTTGTTCTTCAAGGTCCAACAGTCGTCTGTAGCATGCCCCGGGCTGTCTGAATGGTAAGCGCAGTGGGCGTCGGGGTTATACCTTGGAGCTGTCCTGTTGGGATTCTTGGGAGGGTCCTTAGAGTGATCAGATTGACCTCCAGCAAGCGCTTCAGTATAAAGGATGAGGGTATATCAGTCTCCGAGAAATGTCTTCCAGGCGCATTTCGTTTACGTTGACTACCCCGTTGAGGCTGGGCTCGTGACCCTGAAGCAAGCTGAGGAGATTTTCCTTTGTCTTCTTGCCCCGCATGTGGTTGAATGATGGCTGGAGCTTCCACCTTGGCTGCTTGCCCTACTGGATTATTTGAAGCAGCTTGGTGACGAGAACCCGGAGCTCTTCTTGTTTTTGAGCTAAGTCCTGAATGAGAGTCATTTGGCCCACCAACTGCCCCATCATTTGGATCTTCATGGTTGCCAACTCAATTTGTAGCCCTTCCAGCTGATCGTTCCTGATGCCCCCTGCATTCCCTAAGGTCAAGCTCCTGGTGAGGAGAGCCTTTATTTCTTCTTGCCCCTGGGATAGGTTCAAGAACATTTCTCGCAGCTGGGTGTTCTGAGTACGGAGATCTTGGTTGTCTGGTTGGAAAGCCATTGCTGAAATAAACAGCGAAGATGGTGAGTGACCTGCAAAAGGGATACCTGTAATGCAATGATGAGTATGACATGTATGCAATGTTTTCAAGGACCTCGCGGGGTAAACAAGAAAATTTGTTAGCATTGGAATTTATAGCTTGATTGAGGGACACCCTTGTTGTTGAGAATTCTTCTTCAAGGGTCAAAGGCTCACCATATCCAGTGGGTCATATCCCCTGACTTTAGTCATCATGTCTGGTTTTGATTTCCAAGCAACCTTGGTTAGGGGAACTTTTTTCAAGAGTCAGAGCTCATCATATCAAGTGGGTCATAGCCTCTGACAACTTTGGCTAGAGGAAAATAAATCCTCTTTGCCCCTTGCTGGGATAGTTGATTCACCGTGACCTGCATCACAAGCCCTTGAGATCCTTGAAATGGGTTAGGGTGTATGCAATGGTATGCAATGGTATGATGTCATGCTATGCATGGGGTGATGTAGGTAAACCATGTTATGAGTCCCAATTAAGGACTATAAACAAACCCTGCAAGAAATTCAGTATACTTTGTTATGAGTCCCTGTCAAGGACTATAAACAAAACCTGCAAGAAATTTGGTAAACCCTGTTATGAGTCCTAGTTAAGGATTATAAACAAAACCTGCAAGAAATTTGGTAAACCCTGTTATGAGTCCTAGTTAAGGACTATAAACAAAACCTGCAAGAAATTTGGCAAACCCTGTCATGAGTCCTAGTTAAGGACTATAAACAAGACCTGCCAGAAGTTCACGTGTCAGTTAACAAGCATGCAAGTAGGCAAGTACAAAGGCACATAAGTCACACAAGAGAAACCCTTAGGGTTTAGGCCAGCATGGGGTCTGGGTAGTACCCTCTTGAAGTTGGTGGGTTCAACCTGTCCTAATCAAAGTAACCGGGTTCTAAGGTTCCCAATATCACGGGATTGCTTTCATTGTTCATCGTTTCAATTTAGCCACTGAACTGGCGATCGAAATATTCCAGGAAAGCAACCCTCAATTGAGCGTAGTATCGAGTATCAACCAACCTCGGACTGCACCAAAGTCAGTTATCTCACTACCCTAAAGAGGCCAAGATAGTTCAATTAAGGTTCCTAAGGTCTGTTGATGCTTCACGACACCACGCGGAGGCCCCGTACTCTCCTTGACTGAACTCAAGGGTTACCGGTACACACCAAAGTGCCACATCAACGTAGCAGACTGTTTCAACCGTGTCGGTATACCCCGCACAGTTCCCTCACAGCCTTGTTGCTACTTTCTAAGAAGGTATCCCCCAGATCCGGGTGTAGGATCTATAGAACTCCCAAGCAACCCACAATTTAAAGCACACAAGGAAAACAATTGAAAACATAGTTATAAGCTAGCCCTAAGGTGCACCTCACTTTAAGTTAATTCCCCAGCAGAGTCGCCAGTTCTGTGATCGGTGGATCTGGAACTGACTGTTTAACGCTGGTTCGCGAAATGTCGCGGAAGCAAGAGTCGCCACCGTCTTTTATTTTCTCCAAATGGAAAGGACAAAAGCACAGAAAAATTCCTTAAAGAGATTGCTCTCGGTTCGGGAGGTAGATTATAGAAAGGGAAGGTATTAGCACCCTTTCTATCCATGGTTATCCATGGGCTCTTAGATACTTGCTCATATGTTTTCAAAATTGTTTGTTTGCTTTTCAATGTGGGTTTAAAAAGTTTCTTTGAAAAAATTTCAGATCGACTCGTACGTCAGAGTGTTTGAAAAGTTTGCTTTGAAAGCTTTTGAAGATGTGTCAGTGTGAAAAGTCTTTTGATTTGTTTGAAATTAGAGCAAGTATCCTTGAGAACCTACCTACCCTAAGGAATTCGTCTGTGTAAAAGTCCTTTAAAGTAGTGCCATCCCACCATTGAGAGGTAGGTAGCACCACCGTTGGAGGTGTTCGGGTCAATTCGAGTTTTAGGGACGTGGTGATCACCGGAGCAATTGGAAGACACCTTAGAAGCTACCCTCATGCCAGGTTCCCGGATCATGAGGACTTACTAAGACATCCTCTACTCGACGACCACCTTTCGAAAGGCAACAGTGAGGCGTACCCTAGGGGTGGTGTGTGCGAATTGTGTATCATGTTCAGTTATTTGTCTTGTCATGTTTGAAGTGTTCTACGCTTGATTTTATTAAGACATTCATTCTTGCATGCTTGGTTAACAGTTAAACATTTTGCGAGGAAAAGTAAATCTAAGGCTATTACAAAGGCGCGGGTCCACATCGCCAAAATTAAACCGGACCCGATTTAGCGGAAAAATAAATAAAGCAATAAAATAAAAGTGCAAGAAATTTAAATTACAATGCTTTGGGACAATTACATAATTATAATAGGTGATATAAAATAAATGCGCAAAATCAATAATTAAAACAAAACTAGGGCGTTGGACCCTTTTACAAACAATAGTTAAAGTTAATGAATTAATTAAATAAAGAGGAATTAAAATTAAAATTAAGAAGAAAAATGTTTTTAGGTATTTTTATGTTTTTTAGATTTAATAAGAAAAAAAAGTTAATTGAAATTAAATTAAGAAGCAAACCCTAATTCTAATATTTTTATTTATTGTGAAAGAATTAAAATCTGACCTAAATTAAACCTAATTCATTTATGTACAATTTAAATAGGAAAATAAATAAATAAATAAATAATAATTATTATTGTGGAAAAAAGGGGAATAAAAAAGAATTAACAATTAAAACCTAAATTCTACATTTTTTGATTTTTTTATTAAAAAGGAATTAAAATTAAAACCTAATTACACTACATAATTTACATTCTAATTTATTTATAAAAATAATTAATACATAAAATAATATTATATTTTTTTGTATTTTTCTGATTTTTATAATGTTTTTATATTTTATAGAAAAAATTAATTAATTGAATTAAGACAATAAAATAAATAAAACAATAAAAATAAAAGTGAGAAAAAAATATAAAATGCAAACCAGGGTGGGGTGTTGCCCCAAATAAGGAGGTAAGGCCTGGTAATCTGGCCCAATAAGCATTCAGAATTTGTTGACTTTTCTGAATCCTATGTGACATGCTTGACCAGGCGTAGCGTATCCTTTTGAATCCACGCCTTTGGTTTGATCATTTGGGACGCGTGGACAATGGATGAGGAGGATGTATGGTGTACCTGGATGTTAGCGTAACATGGAATTCCACATTGAAAAATAGCATTGGAATTTGCCAGACCTGGGACTTGAACCCAGGTCTTGAAGGTTATAAGCGCGTCTCCTTGCCAGCTGACCTATGCAACTTCTTTTAATATATAATATAACATAAATAATATAAAGGAAAAATAAAGTTAGTGGAGACTTTTAGCGCGAAATTTCAAAACAACCTATCACGTGGTGACAACGAGGTTGTCTTCTTCGTTTTGTCTGAAACACACACGTATGGCCACGGTTTTCAGGCGTGGTCTTAGGCAAGCAACGAAAAAATAGCGACTAGCGCTATGGTATATATAAATTGGGCGCGAGGGTCAAGACTTCTTCGTCTTGATGTGCTGAATCCAGCCATGGCCATCTTGAGCCCTAATTTTACTTGGTTGAGAAACCCCCAATCTGGGAAACCTGTAACCCTAGTATGTGTCAATGGCGAATTCGCATATGGGGCTCAAAAACACAATCAAATGTATCAGTTAGTTTAGAAACATCAATATAAACATGAATCAACAAAGAAAAATGCAAAAAGATGATGGAATCATGCAATGCGATTTCAAAATTTTTGTGGTTCAGTCCAGGTTCTTGATACCAATTCTTGGTGTTTTGCTTGTTGTTAATGATTGAGAAACACTCAATGATGTCTCAGAATGCTAATGGGATGAGAGTTGATGCTTGAATCGGCCTAAAACCTTGAATTCAGTATTGAACTTTTTAAGGATTTTTGCAAGTTTGTAATGTCAATTGCTGCGCAGTATGGAGTCTCCAAACATTAGGGTTCTGATCTTGGATATGTATAGAGGCTATTAGGTTAAAAACATTGCACAAAATCCTTTGCCATGATGATTTCAATCTTTGATTTGTTAAGAATCTTTTCCAATCTTTTTCTCATGTATCTTGTACCAAATCTGATCAATTAGCACCAAAGCTTGCCTATTTGAGATGTGCACGAATTATAGAGGCCAAATCATACATAAAAAGATTTTTTTAGGTTAGGTTTATATTTTTCATGAATTAAAATGATTTAAATGAATATAAATTAATATTAATTCAAATAAATAATTAAAAAAATATGAAAATACTTCCCTTTGGGCCTAGTGGTCGTGCATAGGCTTGGCATGAAGAAATTTGGAAGGAAAATAGGCCCATTTGCATTTTTAGGCCTTTTGCATCAATGTTGACTTTCAAAAATTTCCAAAAATTTCCCAACTTCCACAAGGCATAACTTGGTCAATTTTTAAGCTTTTCACATGTTCTTGGACATTTTGGAAAGGTCTTTGAGTCCTTTAACCAATGCCTTTGGTCCCATGTCATTTTGATTTACCAATCTCAAGTTATGGCCTTTGACTTAAAGTCACTTTTTGTTGACTTTTGAAAATGACCTATAATGTTGAAATTGATAACTTTTTGTGAGAGCATTTCTTGGACTTGGAACATGAAGATGAATTGTAGGAAATGTCTTTCTCTTCAAAATGAGCTTTGGATGGAATTTTTCTGATAATCCATGTGAAAGTTATGCCTTGGTCAATTTCAGTTGACTTTTTCAGCTGTCCAAATATAGCAACTTTTGCATCTTTGATGATTTCTGAGCCAAATTTTGAGAATCATGATCAAGCATTGATCAAATGATGTTTGTGGCTTCAAAATGATATATTGACCAAAAATTTGAACTTTTGACTGTCAAATGACCATTTTGCCCCTACAGTTGACTGTAGTGCAATCTAGGGTTTTGACTGTGCAATTTTGAGCTGAATGCCTTGAAACTTGACATGAGGATGCTTGACCATCTTTGTAGGCATATGGGACTTGATTGGGCCTTTGAAAAGTTCATTTGCTTGACCAGAACTCAAGCCCTAGTTTTGACTGTCTAGGAGACAGTTGAGCTGCACAACCCTTGGGGCATTTTGTGACCTTGACTTTGACAATTCTTGATGAATATGGGAGGGCAAATTTTGGGGTACAACAGTTGCCCCTGTTCAATCTTCTTAGACCTGAGGATGCAGATTGGCTGACGTGCCCTTCGTAATCCGAGGGTAGAAGATGATTGGACACTAGAGTGCCCAGAAATTTGCGCTCACATAGTAGCAATGATGATGAGGGAATGGGCTTATAGATGCCATTTAGATGTTGCTTGGATAGGATGATGGGCTTATAGATGCCATCTGGATGTTGATCGCGTAAGAGATTCCTTAGCGAGAACCTGCATACCTGCAAAACAGAAAAATGAGTACCTGACACGTCGCAGGAGCTGATTTTAGATGCTTGATATAGATATGTCCTGACTGGTTACAGGAGCTGGGTCTGGAGCTTCAAACGTTGATGAATGAACCAGGGATGGTTACTGCCTTAGCATGGATGGTAAGAGAATCCTGAATGATTTCAACCTCAACAACGCTCGTTGAGAAAATCTTGGTGAGAATTACCATCTTCGTAGTGTCAGGAAGAGAACCAAAGGCCATTATAATCTCAAAGGGAGTCACCTCACTCACCGCTGGAGAGGGACTGTAGGAAATTATAATCTGGAAGGAAATATCACCTCACGCTCATGCCGGAGAGGGAAACATCTGAAAAGGAATTACCGCCTCACACGCCGTTGGAGAGGGGACCATAAGAGAATATCACCTCACGCTCATGCCGGAGAGGGGAACATCTGAAGAAGGAATTACCACCTCACACGCCGTTGGAGAGGGGACCATAAGAGAATATCACCTCACGCTCATGCCGGAGAGGGGAACATCTGAAGAAGGAATTACCACCTCACACGCCGCTGGAGAGGGGACCATAAGAGAATATCACCTCACGCTCATGCCGGAGAGGGGAACATCTGAAGAAGGAATTACCACCTCACACGCCGTTGGAGAGGGGACCATAAGAGAATATCACCTCACGCTCATGCCGGAGAGGGGAACATCTGAAGAAGGAATTACCACCTCACACGCCGTTGGAGAGGGGACCATGAGAGAATATCACCTCACGCTCATGCCGGAGAGGGGAACATCTGAAGAAGGAATTACCACCTCACACGCTGTTGGAGAGGGGACCATAGGAGAATATCACCTCACGCTCATGCCGGAGAGGGGAACATCTGAAGAAGGAATTACCACCTCACACGCCGTTGGAGAGGGGACCATAAGAGAATATCACCTCACGCTCATGCCGGAGAGGGAAACATCTGAAGAAGGAATTACCACCTCACACGCCGTTGGAGAGGGGACCATAAGAGAATATCACCTCACGCTCATGCCGGAGAGGGGAACATCTGAAGAAGGAATTACCACCTCACACGCCGTTGGAGAGGGGACCATAAGAGAACTTCTACTGAGTCTTCATCAGAAAAATCTGTTTGGGGTCGATTTAACTGGACTGGAGAAGTCCTTGAAATATGTTTGAGAATTTCAACTGCACCCTTCCTGAAAGGTAGAGGTCAATTATATGCGATGTATGATATGGATCAAGCCATGATGTTCTTAACATAAATGAGATTCGTATGGTATGATGCAGTGCGTTATGCATGCTATGATGATGTGTGTAAAGTTTTATGTATGTTTTCGTCTAGGAAAATAAATCCTTGACGGGTGCCGGGAAGTCATGTCCTGGGCTGATGTTGAGGAAGAGATTTTGCTTCCGCTGTGGATGATCGTTGCAAGAATGCCGGTAGGAGGAGATAACTCCGTTGAGGAATAAACTTGGCAAATGAAATAATTCTGCGGGAGCAAAGATACTCTAGCGATCATGCTGGGGAGTGCTACTCTGTGGGGATAGCGATGCTTTGCTGAGTTGATGAAGATAACTCCGCTGGGGATACTGTTGATGAGTTAGGCTGGGGATATCCTTGTTGTGCCGGAAGTGTTGATAGACTTCGCTGGGGGTAGGAAGATACTTTGCCGGGGGCGCCCTTTCCGTGGCTTTTGGCTGAGGATAACCCAGTTATATCCTGTTACGGAAATAACTCTTTAAATCAAGCCGGGACGACGCGTTCGTGCTCTGCGAGGGGATAAGCTTCCAGAATCTACTGGGGATAAGCTTACTGCTTGAGGGATATGACTTCCAATTTTGCTGGTGAAGCTGGATTGGACTTTTCTGGGGGAGCTTGGATATGTTGGGATGTTCTTCAGCGGAACCTACCCTGATGCCTTGGAGGATAGAACAATCAGACTGCTCAGACCAACTTTATTGCCCCTGTTTTTGTGGAGGAAGATACTGGTGGAGTCTTGATAACTGCCTTTTGACAAACCTTCTTCTGATAGGCAAGTGACGAGGCGCCGGGACATAGTCGTACGCTTTTGATCCCTATCTTTTGCCTGGACCGCCCTTTCGGGTTTTCAGTCCACCGGGATACCCATTTTTGCCCAAGCCGCCTTTTCAGGTTTTCGACTTGTCGGGTGTACAATTTTTTTTATTTCATCCCTTATTTTTGCCCGAACCCTTTTGGTTCGCCGGGAGGCCCTTGTTTTTGCCTAGGTGTGTCAACCTAGCGGGTCTTTGATTTTGCGTAGTATCTTTTCGACTATGTCCGTGCTTTCAGGATGTAGGGAGTTGCCCCTGTTATAAGTGCTTTGTCATGCCACCAGAAAGTGTTTGATCAGGCAAGATTCGTTGCTGGAGTGCCCCAAGTGACTCAGGAGGAGATTTGCCCCAGGCTATTTGACTTTTGAGAGATTCTCCGAATCTTGACTGGATTGCCCCAGATGACGGACCATGATTAGGTCGTGCCCCTTGATTGGAGATGCTCTTGTTCACTAGGTATTTCTCGTGCGAATTTCCCTGCTGTTCAAACAAAAAGTCATACGCAAACAAAGTTATATTAAAAATGCAAAGCCTATGTCTGTCTTGAAGATTTTTGAAAATGTATTCTTTTCATAAAACATGATGTCAACTCTGCATTTACCGTAGCCTTAAGGAGTCAGGATACCTTCGTAACAGTATGCTTTCGAACTAACCCATGCTTCAGCTAGGACTTTTGAGGGTTATAACGTGGCCTGGTTCACGGTTTAAGAAACAAAGGATAAAGGCTCAAATTATTTGTACCCACCCGTTTTAGGTTACTTCATCACTAAGAAACCAAGTTAAAAGACTATTAGTTAATGACATATATTTCATATACGTTCGTAACAATTAAAACGATATAATGAGGTTAGATTGTAAATTTATTCACCATATTCATATTGTATTATGGTATAATAGATGTAAATAATTTCAATATTATTCTTCTTATCCATCACCAAATTTTAGGTTACTTCATCACCAAGAAACTAAGTTAAAAGACTATTAATTTAAGACATATATTTCATATACGTTCGTAACAATTAAAACGATATAATGAGGTTAGATAGTAAATTTATTCATCATATTCACATTGTATTATGGTATAATAGATGTAAACAATTTCAATATTATTCTTCTTATCCATCACCAAATTTTAGGTAACTTCATCACTAAGAAACCAAGTTAAAAGACTAATAGTTAATGACATGTATTTCATATACGTTCGTAATAATTAAAACTATATAATGAGGTTAGATAGTAAATTTATTCACCGTATTCACATTGTATTATGGTATAATAGATGTAAACAATTTCAATATTATTCTTCTTATCCATCACTAAATTTTAGGTTACTTCATCACTAAGAAACCAAGTTAAAAGACTATTAGTTAATGACATATATTTCATATACGTTCGTAACTATTAAAACTATATAATGTGGTTAGATAGTAAATTTATTCACCATATTCATATTGTATTATGGTATAATAGATGTAAAAAATTTCAATATTATTTTTCTTATCCATCACCAAATTTTAGGTTACTTCATCACTAAGAAACAAAGTTAAAAGTCTATTAGTTAATGACATATATTTCATATACGTTTTTAACAATTAAAACTATATAATAAGGTTAGATAGTAAATTTATTCACCATATTCATATTGTATTATGGTATAATAGATTTAAACAATTTCAATATTATTCTTCTTATCCATCACCAAATTTTAGGTTACTTCATCACCAAGAAACTAAGTTAAAAGACTATTAATTAATGACATATATTTCATATATGTTCGTAATTATTAAAACTATATAATGAATATAGATAATATATTTATTAACCATATTCACATTGTATTATGGTATAATAGATGTAAACAATTTCAATACTTTACTTCTCCTCCATCACCAAATTTTAGGTTACTTCATCACTAAGAAACTACGTTAAAAGACTATTAATTTATGACATATATTTCATATACGTTCATAATAATCAAAACTATATAATGAGGTTAGATAGTAAATTTATTCACCATATTCACATTTTATTATGTTATAATAGATGTAAACAATTTCAATATTATTCTTATTATCCATCTCCAAATTTTAGGTTACTTCATCAATCAGAAACTAAGTTAAAAGACTATTAATTTATGACATATATTTCATATACGTTTATAATAATTAAAACTATATAATGAGGTAAGATAGTAAATTTATTCACCATATTCACATTGTATTATGCTGTAATAGATGTAAACAATTTCAATATTATTCTTCTTATCCATCACCAAATTTTAGGTTACTTCATCACTAAGAAACCAAGTTAAAAGACTATTAGTTAATGACATATATTTCATATACGTTCGTAACAATTAAAACTATATAATGAGGTTAGATAGTAAATTTATTCACCATATTCACATTTTATTATGTTATAATAGATGTAAACAATTTCAATATTATTCTTATTATCCATCTCCAAATTTTAGGTTACTTCATCAATAAGAAACTAAGTTAAAAGACTCTTAATTTATGACATATATTTCATATATGTTCATAATAATCAAAACTATATAATGAGGTTAGATAGTAAATTTATTCACCTTATTCACATTGTATTATGTTATAATAGATGTAAACAATTTTAATATTATTCTTCTTATCCATCACCAAATTTTAGGTTACTTCATCACTAAGAAACTAAGTTAACAGACTCTTAGTTAATGACATATATTTTATATACGTTCGTAACAATTAAAACTATATAATGAGGTTAGACAGTAAATTTATTCACCATATTCATATTGTATTATGGTATAATAGATGTAAACAATTTCAATATTATTCTTCTTAACCATCACCAAATTTTAAGTTACTTCATCACTAAGAAACTAAGTTAAAAGACTATTAATTAATGACATATATTTCATATATGTTCGTAATAATTAAAACTATATAATTAGGCTATATAGTATATTTATTCGCCGTATTCACATTGTATTATGGTATAACAGATATAAACAACTTCAATATTATTATTCTTATCCATCACTAAATTTTAGGTTACTTCATCACTAAGAAACCTAGTTAAAAGACTATTAGTTAATGACATATATTTCATATATGTTCGTAATAATTAAAACTATATAATTAGGCTAGATAGTAAATTTATTCACCATATTCACATTGTATTATGGTATAATAGATGTAAACAATTTCAATATTATTCTTCTTATCCATCACTAAATTTTAGGTTACTTACTAAGAAACCAAGTTAAAAGACTATTAGTTAATGACATATATTTCATATACGTTCGTAACAATTAAAACGATATAATGAGGTTAGATAGTAAATTTATTCACCATATTCATATTGTATTATGGTATAATAGATGTAAATAATTTCAATATTATTCTTCTTATCCATCACCAAATTTTAGGTTACTTCATCACCAAGAAACTAAGTTAAAAGACTATTAATTTATGACATATATTTCATATACGTTCATAATAATTAAAACTATATAATGAGGTTAGATAGTAAATTTATTCACCATATTCACATTGTATTATGGTATAATAGATGTAAACAATTTCAATATTATTCTTCTTATCCATCACCAAATTTTAGGTTACTTCATCACTAAGAAACCAAGTTAAAAGACTATTAGTTAATGACATATATTTCATATACGTTCGTAACAATTAAAACGATATAATGAGGTTAGATTGTAAATTTATTCACCATATTCATATTGTATTATGGTATAATAGATGTAAATAATTTCAATATTATTCTTCTTATCCATCACCAAATTTTAGGTTACTTCATCACCAAGAAACTAAGTTAAAAGACTATTAATTTAAGACATATATTTCATATACGTTCATAATAATTATAACTATATAATGAGGTTAGATAGTAAATTTATTCATCATATTCACATTGTATTATGGTATAATAGATGTAAACAATTTCAATATTATTCTTCTTATCCATCACCAAATTTTAGGTAACTTCATCACTAAGAAACCAAGTTAAAAGACTAATAGTTAATGACATGTATTTCATATACGTTCGTAATAATTAAAACTATATAATGAGGTTAGATAGTAAATTTATTCACCATATTCACATTTTATTATGTTATAATATATGTAAACAATGTCAATATTATTCTTATTATCCATCACCAAATTTTAGGTTACTTCATCAATAAGAAACTATGTTAAAAGACTATTAATTTATGACATATATTTCATATACGTTCATAATAATCAAAACTATATAATGAGGTTAGATAGTAAATTTATTCACCATATTCACATTGTATTATGTTATAATAGATGTAAACAATTTTAATATTATTCTTCTTATCCATCACCAAATTTTAGGTTACTTCATCACTAAGAAACTAAGTTAAAAGACTATTAGTTAATGACATATATTTTATATACGTTTGTAACAAATAAAACTATATAATGAGGTTAGATAGTAAATTTATTCACCATATTCATATTGTATTATGGTATAATAGATTTAAACAATTTCAATATTATTCTTCTTATCGATCACCAAATTTTAGGTTACTTCATCACCAAGAAACTAAGTTAAAAGACTATTAATTAATGACATATATTTCATATATGTTCGTAATTATTAAAACTATATAATGAATATAGATAATATATTTATTAACCATATTCACATTGTATTATGGTATAATAGATGTAAACAATTTCAATACTTTACTTCTCCTCCATCACCAAATTTTAGGTTACTTCATCACTAAGAAACTACGTTAAAAGACTATTAATTTATGACATATATTTCATATACGTTCATAATAATCAAAACTATATAATGAGGTTAGATAGTAAATTTATTCACCATATTCACATTTTATTATGTTATAATAGATGTAAACAATTTCAATATTATTCTTATTATCCATCTCCAAATTTTAGGTTACTTCATCAATAAGAAACTAAGTTAAAAGACTATTAATTTATGACATATATTTCATATACGTTTATAATAATTAAAACTATATAATGAGGTAAGATAGTAAATTTATTCACCATATTCACATTGTATTATGCTGTAATAGATGTAAACAATTTCAATATTATTCTTCTTATCCATCACCAAATTTTAGGTTACTTCATCACTAAGAAACCAAGTTAAAAGACTATTAGTTAATGACATATATTTCATATACGTTCGTAACAATTAAAACTATATAATGAGGTTAGATAGTAAATTTATTCACCATATTCACATTTTATTATGTTATAATAGATGTAAACAATTTCAATATTATTCTTATTATCCATCTCCAAATTTTAGGTTACTTCATCAATAAGAAACTAAGTTAAAAGACTCTTAATTTATGACATATATTTCATATATGTTCATAATAATCAAAACTATATAATGAGGTTAGATAGTAAATTTATTCACCTTATTCACATTGTATTATGTTATAATAGATGTAAACAATTTTAATATTATTCTTCTTATCCATCACCAAATTTTAGGTTACTTCATCACTAAGAAACTAAGTTAACAGACTCTTAGTTAATGACATATATTTTATATACGTTCGTAACAATTAAAACTATATAATGAGGTTAGACAGTAAATTTATTCACCATATTCATATTGTATTATGGTATAATAGATGTAAACAATTTCAATATTATTCTTCTTAACCATCACCAAATTTTAAGTTACTTCATCACTAAGAAACTAAGTTAAAAGACTATTAATTAATGACATATATTTCATATATGTTCGTAATAATTAAAACTATATAATTAGGCTATATAGTATATTTATTCACCGTATTCACATTGTATTATGGTATAACAGATATAAACAACTTCAATATTATTATTCTTATCCATCACTAAATTTTAGGTTACTTCATCACTAAGAAACCTAGTTAAAAGACTATTAGTTAATGACATATATTTCATATATGTTCGTAATAATTAAAACTATATAATTAGGCTAGATAGTAAATTTATTCACCATATTCACATTGTATTATGGTATAATAGATGTAAACAATTTCAATATTATTCTTCTTATCCATCACTAAATTTTAGGTTACTTACTAAGAAACCAAGTTAAAAGACTATTAGTTAATGACATATATTTCATATACGTTCGTAACAATTAAAACGATATAATGAGGTTAGATAGTAAATTTATTCACCATATTCATATTGTATTATGGTATAATAGATGTAAATAATTTCAATATTATTCTTCTTATCCATCACCAAATTTTAGGTTACTTCATCACCAAGAAACTAAGTTAAAAGACTATTAATTTATGACATATATTTCATATACGTTCATAATAATTAAAACTATATAATGAGGTTAGATAGTAAATTTATTCACCATATTCACATTGTATTATGGTATAATAGATGTAAACAATTTCAATATTATTCTTCTTATCCATCACCAAATTTTAGGTTACTTCATCACTAAGAAACCAAGTTAAAAGACTATTAGTTAATGACATATATTTCATATACGTTCGTAACAATTAAAACGATATAATGAGGTTAGATTGTAAATTTATTCACCATATTCATATTGTATTATGGTATAATAGATGTAAATAATTTCAATATTATTCTTCTTATCCATCACCAAATTTTAGGTTACTTCATCACCAAGAAACTAAGTTAAAAGACTATTAATTTAAGACATATATTTCATATACGTTCATAATAATTATAACTATATAATGAGGTTAGATAGTAAATTTATTCATCATATTCACATTGTATTATGGTATAATAGATGTAAACAATTTCAATATTATTCTTCTTATCCATCACCAAATTTTAGGTAACTTCATCACTAAGAAACCAAGTTAAAAGACTAATAGTTAATGACATGTATTTCATATACGTTCGTAATAATTAAAACTATATAATGAGGTTAGATAGTAAATTTATTCACCATATTCACATTTTATTATGTTATAATATATGTAAACAATGTCAATATTATTCTTATTATCCATCACCAAATTTTAGGTTACTTCATCAATAAGAAACTATGTTAAAAGACTATTAATTTATGACATATATTTCATATACGTTCATAATAATCAAAACTATATAATGAGGTTAGATAGTAAATTTATTCACCATATTCACATTGTATTATGTTATAATAGATGTAAACAATTTTAATATTATTCTTCTTATCCATCACCAAATTTTAGGTTACTTCATCACTAAGAAACTAAGTTAAAAGACTATTAGTTAATGACATATATTTTATATACGTTTGTAACAAATAAAACTATATAATGAGGTTAGATAGTAAATTTATTCACCATATTCATATTGTATTATGGTATAATAGATTTAAACAATTTCAATATTATTCTTCTTATCGATCACCAAATTTTAGGTTACTTCATCACCAAGAAACTAAGTTAAAAGACTATTAATTAATGACATATATTTCATATATGTTCGTAATTATTAAAACTATATAATGAATATAGATAATATATTTATTAACCATATTCACATTGTATTATGGTATAATAGATGTAAACAATTTCAATATTTTACTTCTCCTCCATCACCAAATTTTAGGTTACTTCATCACTAAGAAACTACGTTAAAAGACTATTAATTTATGACATATATTTCATATACGTTCATAATAATCAAAACTATATAATGAGGTTAGATAGTAAATTTATTCACCATATTCACATTTTATTATGTTATAATAGATGTAAACAATTTCAATATTATTCTTATTATCCATCTCCAAATTTTAGGTTACTTCATCAATAAGAAACTAAGTTAAAAGACTATTAATTTATGACATATATTTCATATACGTTTATAATAATTAAAACTATATAATGAGCTAAGATAGTAAATTTATTCACCATATTCACATTGTATTATGCTGTAATAGATGTAAACAATTTCAATATTATTCTTCTTATCCATCACCAAATTTTAGGTTACTTCATCACTAAGAAACAAAGTTAAAAGACTATTAGTTAATGACATATATTTCATATACGTTCGTAACAATTAAAACTATATAATGAGGTTAGATAGTAAATTTATTCACCATATTCACATTTTATTATGTTATAATAGATGTAAACAATTTCAATATTATTCTTATTATCCATCTCCAAATTTTAGGTTAATTCATCAATAAGAAACTAAGTTAAAAGACTATTAATTTATGACATATATTTCATATATGTTCATAATAATCAAAACTATATAATGAGGTTAGATAGTAAATTTATTCACCTTATTCACATTGTATTATGTTATAATAGATGTAAACAATTTTAATATTATTCTTCTTATCCATCACCAAATTTTAGGTTACTTCATCACTAAGAAACTAAGTTAACAGACTCTTAGTTAATGACATATATTTTATATACGTTCGTAACAATTAAAACTATATAATGAGGTTAGACAGTAAATTTATTCACCATATTCATATTGTATTATGGTATAATAGATGTAAACAATTTCAATATTATTCTTCTTAACCATCACCAAATTTTAAGTTACTTCATCACTAAGAAACTAAGTTAAAAGACTATTAATTAATGACATATATTTCATATATGTTCGTAATAATTAAAACTATATAATTAGGCTATATAGTATATTTATTCACCGTATTCACATTGTATTATGGTATAACAGATATAAACAACTTCAATATTATTATTCTTATCCATCACTAAATTTTAGGTTACTTCATCACTAAGAAACCTAGTTAAAAGACTATTAGTTAATGACATATATTTCATATATGTTCGTAATAATTAAAACTATATAATTAGGCTAGATAGTAAATTTATTCACCATATTCACATTGTATTATGGTATAATAGATGTAAACAATTTCAATATTATTCTTCTTATCCATCACTAAATTTTAGGTTAATTACTAAGAAACCAAGTTAAAAGACTATTAGTTAATGACATATATTTCATATACGTTCGTAACAATTAAAACGATATAATGAGGTTAGATAGTAAATTTATTCACCATATTCATATTGTATTATGGTATAATAGATGTAAATAATTTCAATATTATTCTTCTTATCCATCACCAAATTTTAGGTTACTTCATCACCAAGAAACTAAGTTAAAAGACTATTAATTTATGACATATATTTCATATACGTTCATAATAATTAAAACTATATAATGAGGTTAGATAGTAAATTTATTCACCATATTCACATTGTATTATGGTATAATAGATGTAAACAATTTCAATATTATTCTTCTTATCCATCACCAAATTTTAGGTTACTTCATCACTAAGAAACCAAGTTAAAAGACTAATAGTTAATGACATGTATTTCATATACGTTCGTAACAATTAAAACTATATAATGAGGTTAGATAGTAAATTTATTCACCAAATTCACATTGTATTATGTTATAATATATGTAAAAAATGTCAATATTATTCTTATTATTCATCACCAAATTTTAGGTTACTTCATCAATAAGAAACTACGTTAAAAGACTATTAATTTATGACATATATTTCATATATGTTCGTAATAATTAAAACTATATAATTAGGCTATATAGTATATTTATTCACCGTATTCACATTGTATTATGGTATAACAGATATAAACAACTTCAATATTATTCTTCTTATCCATCACTAAATTTTAGGTTACTTCATCACTAAGAAACCTAGTTAAAAGACTATTAGTTAATGACATATATTTCATATATGTTCGTAATAATTAAAACTATATAATTAGGCTAGATAGTAAATTTATTCACCATATTCACATTGTATTATGGTATAATAGATGTAAACAATTTCAATATTATTCTTCTTATCCATCACTAAATTTTAGGTTACTTACTAAGAAACCAAGTTAAAAGACTATTAGTTAATGACATATATTTCATATACGTTTGTAACAATTAAAACGATATAATGAAGTTAGATAGTAAATTTATTCACCATATTCATATTGTATTATGGTATAATAGATGTAAATAATTTCAATATTATTCTTCTTATCCATCACCAAATTTTAGGTTACTTCATCACCAAGAAACTAAGTTAAAAGACTATTAATTTATGACATATATTTCATATACGTTCATAATAATTAAAACTATATAATGAGGTTAGATAGTAAATTTATTCACCGTATTCACATTGTATTATGGTATAACAGATATAAACAACTTCAATATTATTCTTCTTATCCATCACTAAATTTTAGGTTACTTCATCACTAAGAAACCAAGTTAAAAGACTATTAGTTAATGACATATATTTCATATACGATCGTAACAATTAAAACGATATAATGAAGTTAGATAGTAAATTTATTCACCAAATTCATATTGTATTATGGTATAATAGATGTAAACAATGTCAATATTATTCTTATTATCCATCACCAAATTGTAGGTTACTTCATCACCAAGAAACTAAGTTAAAAGACTATTAATTTATAACATATATTTCATATACGTTTATAATAATTAAAACTATATAATGAGGTAAGATAGTAAATTTATTCACCATATTCACATTGTATTATGCTGTAATAGATGTAAACAATTTCAATATTATTCTTTTTATCCATCACCAAATTTTAGGTTACTTCATCACTAAGAAACCAAGTTAAAAGACTATTAGTTAATGACATATATTTCATATACGTTCGTAACAATCAAAACTATATAATGAGGTTAGATAGTAAATTTATTCACCATATTCACATTTTATTATGTTATAATATATGTAAACAATTTCAATATTATTCTTATTATCCATCTCCAAATTTTAGGTTACTTCATCAATAAGAAACTAAGTTAAAAGACTATTAATTTATGACATATATTTCATATATGTTCATAATAATCAAAACTATATAATGAGGTTAGATAGTAAATTTATTCACCTTATTCACATTGTATTATGTTATAATAGATGTAAACAATTTTAATATTATTCTTCTTATCCATCACCAAATTTTAGGTTACTTCATCACTAAGAAACTAAGTTAACAGACTCTTAGTTAATGACATATATTTTATATACGTTCGTAACAATTAAAACTATATAATGAGGTTAGACAGTAAATTTATTCACCATATTCATATTGTATTATGGTATAATAGATGTAAACAATTTCAATATTATTCTTCTTAACCATCACCAAATTTTAAGTTACTTCATCACTAAGAAACTAAGTTAAAAGACTATTAATTAATGACATATATTTCATATATGTTCGTAATAATTAAAACTATATAATTAGGCTATATAGTATATTTATTCACCGTATTCACATTGTATTATGGTATAACAGATATAAACAACTTCAATATTATTATTCTTATCCATCACTAAATTTTAGGTTACTTCATCACTAAGAAACCTAGTTAAAAGACTATTAGTTAATGACATATATTTCATATATGTTCGTAATAATTAAAACTATATAATTAGGCTAGATAGTAAATTTATTCACCATATTCACATTGTATTATGGTATAATAGATGTAAACAATTTCAATATTATTCTTCTTATCCAATCACTAAATTTTAGGTTACTTACTAGAAACCAGTTAAAAGACTATTAGTTACTGACATATATTTCATATACGTTCGTAACAATTAAAACGATATAATGAGGTTAGAATAGTAAATTTATTCACCATATTCATATTGTATTATGGTATAATAGATGTAAATAATTCAATATTATACTCTTTATCCATCACCAAATTTTAGGTTACTTCATCACCAAGAAACTAAGTTAAAAGACTATTAATTTAAGACATATATTTCATATACGTTCATAATAATTAAAACTATATAATGAGTTAGATAGTAAATTTATTTCATCATATTCACATTGTATTATGGTATAATAGATGTAAACAATTTCAATATTATTCTTCTTATCCATCACCAAATTTTAGGTAACTTCATCACTAAGAAACCAAGTTAAAAGACTAATAGTTAATGACATGTATTTCATATACGTTCGTAATAATTAAAACTATATAATGAGGTTAGATAGTAAATTTATTCACATATTCACATTTTATTATTTTATAATATATGTAAACAATGTCAATATTATTCTTATTATCCATCACCAAATTTTAGGTTACTTCATCAATAAGAAACTATGTTAAAAGACTATTAATTTATGACATATATTTCATATACGTTCATAATAATCAAAACTATATAATGAGGTTAGATAGTAAATTTATTCACCATATTCACATTGTATTAGGTTTATAATAGATGTAAACAATTTTATATTATTCTTCTTATCCATCACCAAATTTAGGTTACTTCATCACTAAGAAACTAAGTTAAAAGACTATTAGTTAATGACATATATTTTATATACGTTTGTAACAAATAAAACTATATAATGAGGTTTGATAGTAAATTTATTCACCATATTCATATTGTATATGGTATAATAGATTTTAAACAATTTCAATATTATTCTTCTTATCGATCACCAAATTTTAGGTTACTTCATCACAAGAAACTAAGTTAAAAGACTATTAATTAATGACATATATTTCATATATGTTCGTAATTATTAAAACTATATAATGAAGAATCTAGATAGTATATTTATTCACCATATTCACGTTGTATTATGGTATAATAGATGTAAACAATTTCAATATTTTACTTCTTCTCCATCACCAAATTTTTGGTTACTTCATCACTAAGAAACTAAGTTAAAAGGCTATTATTTAATGACAAATATTTCATATATGTTCGTAGAAATTAAAATTATACAATGAGTCTTGATAGTATATTTATTTACCATATTCACATTGTATTATGTTATAACAGATATAAACAATTTCAATATTCTTCTTCTTATCCATCGCCAAATTTTAAGTTACTTCATCACTAAGAAACTAAGTTAAAAGACTATTAATTAATGACATATATTTCATATATGTTCGTAATAATTAAAACTATATAATTAGGCTAGATAGTATATTTATTCACCGTATTCACAATGTATTATGGTATAACAGATATAAACAACTTCAATATTATTCCTCTTATCCATCACTAAATTTTAGGTTATTTCATCACTAAGAAACCAAGTTAAAAGACTATTAGTTAATGACATATATTTCATATATGTTCGTAATAATTAAAACTATATAATTAGGCTAGATAGTAAATTTATTCACCGTATTCATATTGTATTATGGTATAATAGATGTAAACAATTTCAATATTATTATTCTTATCCATCACTAAATTTTAGGTTACTTCATCACTAAGAAACCAAGTTAAAAGACTATTAGTTAATGACATATATTTCATATACGTTCGTAACAATTAAAACGATATATTGAGGTTAGATAGTAAATTTATTTACCATATTCATATTGTATTATGGTATAATAGATGTAAATAATTTCAATATTATTCTTCTTATCCATCACCAAATTTTAGGTTACTTCATCACCAAGAAACTAAGTTAAAAGACTATTAATTTATGACATATATTTCATATACGTTCATAATAATTAACACTATATAATGAGGTTAGATAGTAAATTTATTCACCATATTCACATTGTATTATGGTATAATAGATGTAAAAAATTTCAATATTATTCTTCTTATCCATCACCAAATTTTAGGTTACTTCATCACTAAGAAACCAAGTTAAAAGACTAATAGTTAATGACATATATTTCATATACGTTCGTAACAATTAAAACTATCTAATGAGGTTAAATAGTAAATTTACTCACCATATTCACATTGTATTATGTTATAATATATGTAAACAATGTCAATATTATTCTTATTATCCATCACCAAATTTTAGGTTACTTCATCAATAAGAAACTACGTTAAAAGACTATTAATTTATGACATATATTTCATATACGTTCATAATAATCAAAACTATATAATGAGGTTAGATAGTAAATTTATTCACCATATTCACATTGTATTATATTATAATAGATGTAAACAATTTTAATATTCTTCTTCTTATCCATCACCAAATTTTAGGTTACTTCATCACTAAGAAATTAAGTTAAAAGACTATTAGTTAATGACATAAATTTTATATACGTTCGTAACAATTAAAACTATATAATTAGGTTAGATAGTAAATTTATTCACCATATTCATATTGTATTACGGTATAAGAGATTTAAACAATTTCAATATTATACTTCTTATCGATCACCAAATTTTTGGTTACTTCATCACCAAGAAACTAAGTAAAAAGACTATTAATTAATGTCATATATTTCATAAACATTCGTAATTATTAAAACTATATAATGAATCTAGATAGTATATTTATTCACCATATTCACGTTGTATTATGGTATAATAGATGTAAACAATTTCAATATTTTACTTCTTCTCCATCACCAAATATTTGGTTACTTCATCACTAAGAAACTAAGTTAAAAGGCTATTATTTAATGACAAATATTTCATATATGTTCGTAGAAATTAAAATTATACAATGAGTCTTGATAGTATATTTATTTACCATATTCACATTGTATTATGTTATAACAGATATAAACAATTTCAATATTCTTCTTCTTATCCATCGCCAAATTTTAAGTTACTTCATCACTAAGAAACTAAGTTAAAAGACTATTAATTAATGACATATATTTCATATATGTTCGTAATAATTAAAACTATATAATTAGGCTAGATAGTATATTTATTCACCGTATTCACAATGTATTATGGTATAACAGATATAAACAACTTCAATATTATTCCTCTTATCCATCACTAAATTTTAGGTTATTTCATCACTAAGAAACCAAGTTAAAAGACTATTAGTTAATGACATATATTTCATATATGTTCGTAATAATTAAAACTATATAATTAGGCTAGATAGTAAATTTATTCACCGTATTCATATTGTATTATGGTATAATAGATGTAAACAATTTCAATATTATTATTCTTATCCATCACTAAATTTTAGGTTACTTCATCACTAAGAAACCAAGTTAAAAGACTATTAGTTAATGACATATATTTCATATACGTTCGTAACAATTAAAACGATATAATGAGGTTAGATAGTAAATTTATTTACCATATTCATATTGTATTATGGTATAATAGATGTAAATAATTTCAATATTATTCTTCTTATCCATCACCAAATTTTAGGTTACTTCATCACCAAGAAACTAAGTTAAAAGACTATTAATTTATGACATATATTTCATATACGTTCATAATAATTAACACTATATAATGAGGTTAGATAGTAAATTTATTCACCATATTCACATTGTATTATGGTATAATAGATGTAAACAATTTCAATATTATTCTTCTTATCCATCACCAAATTTTAGGTTACTTCATCACTAAGAAACCAAGTTAAAAGACTAATAGTTAATGACATATATTTCATATACGTTCGTAACAATTAAAACTATATAATGAGGTTAAATAGTAAATTTATTCACCATATTCACATTGTATTATGTTATAATATATGTAAACAATGTCAATATTATTCTTATTATCCATCACCAAATTTTAGGTTACTTCATCAATAAGAAACTACGTTAAAAGACTATTAATTTATGACATATATTTCATATACGTTCATAATAATCAAAACTATATAATGAGGTTAGATAGTAAATTTATTCACCATATTCACATTGTATTATATTATAATAGATGTAAACAATTTTAATATTCTTCTTCTTATCCATCACCAAATTTTAGGTTACTTCATCACTAAGAAATTAAGTTAAAAGACTATTAGTTAATGACATAAATTTTATATACGTTCGTAACAATTAAAACTATATAATTAGGTTAGATAGTAAATTTATTCACCATATTCATATTGTATTACGGTATAAGAGATTTAAACAATTTCAATATTATACTTCTTATCGATCACCAAATTTTTGGTTACTTCATCACCAAGAAACTAAGTAAAAAGACTATTAATTAATGTCATATATTTCATAAACATTCGTAATTATTAAAACTATATAATGAATCTAGATAGTATATTTATTCACCATATTCACGTTGTATTATGGTATAATAGATGTAAACAATTTCAATATTTTACTTCTTCTCCATCACCAAATTTTTGGTTACTTCATCACTAAGAAACTAAGTTAAAAGGCTATAATTTAATGACAAATATTTCATATATGTTCGTAGAAATAAAAATTATACAATGAGTCTTGATAGTATATTTATTTACCATATTCACATTGTATTATGTTATAACAGATATAAACAATTTCAATATTATTATTCTTATCCATCGCCAAATTTTAAGTTACTTCATCACTAAGAAACTAAGTTAAAAGACTATTAATTAATGACATATATTTCATATATGTTCGTGATAATTAAAACTATATAATTAGGCTAGATAGTATATTTATTCACCGTATTCACATTGTATTATGGTATAACAGATATAAACAACTTCAATATTATTCTTCTTATCCATCACTAAATTTTAGGTTACTTACTAAGAAACCAAGTTAAAAGACTATTAGTTAATGACATATATTTCATATACGTTCGTAACAATTAAAACGATATAATGAGGTTAGATAGTAAATTTATTCAACATATTCATATTGTATTATGGTATAATAGATGTAAATAATTTCAATATTATTCTTCTTATCCATCACCAAATTTTAGGTTACTTCATCACCAAGAAACTAAGTTAAAAGACTATTAATTTATGACATATATTTCATATACGTTCATAATAATTAAAACTATATAATGAGGTTAGATAGTAAATTTATTTACCATATTCACATTGTATTATGGTATAATAGATGTAAACAATTTCAATATTATTCTTCTTATCCATCACCAAATTTTAGGTTACTTCATCACTAAGAAACCAAGTTAAAAGACTAATAGTTAATGACATGTATTTCATATACGTTCGTAACAAGTAAAACTATATAATGAGGTTAGATAGTAAATTTATTCACCAAATTCACATTGTATTATGTTATAATATATGTAAACAATGTCAATATTATTCTTATTATCCATCACCAAATTTTAGGTTACTTCATCAATAAGAAACTACGTAAAAAGACTATTAATTTATGACATATATTTCATATATGTTCGTAATAATTAAAACTATATAATTAGGCTATATAGTATATTTATTCACCGTATTCACATTGTATTATGGTATAACAGATATAAACAACTTCAATATTATTCTTCTTATCCATCAGTAAATTTTAGGTTACTTCATCACTAAGAAACCTAGTTAAAAGACTATTAGTTAATGACATATATTTCATATATGTTCGTAATAATTAAAACTATATAATTAGGCTAGATAGTAAATTTATTCACCATATCACATTGTATTATGGTATAATAGATGTAAACAATTTCAATATTATTCTTCTTATCCATCACTAAATTTTAGGTTACTTACTAAGAAACCAAGTTAAAAGACTATTAGTTAATGACATATATTTCATATACGTTCGTAACAATTAAAACGATATAATGAGGTTAGATAGTAAATTTATTCACCATATTCATATTGTATTATGGTATAATAGATGTAAATAATTTCAATATTATTCTTCTTATCCATCACCAAATTTTAGGTTACTTCATCACCAAGAAACTAAGTTAAAAGACTATTAATTTATGACATATATTTCATATACGTTCATAATAATTAAAACTACATAATGAGGTTAGATAGTAAATTTATTCACCATATTCACATTGTATTATGGTATAATAGATGTAAACAATTTCAATATTATTCTTCTTATCCATCACCAAATTTTATGTTACTTCATCACCAAGAAACCAAGTTAAAAGACTAATAGTTAATGACATGTATTTCATATAGGTTCGTAATAATTAAAACTATATAATGAGGTTAGATAGTAAATTTATTCACCATATTCACATTGTATTATGTTATAATATATGTAAACAATGTCAATATTATTCTTATTATCCATCACCAAATTTTAGGTAACTTCATCAATAAGAAACTACGTTAAAAGACTATTAATTTATGACATATATTTCATATACGTTCATAATAATCAAAACTATATAATGAGGTTAGATAGTAAATTTATTCACCATATTCACATTGTATTATGTTATAATAGATGTAAACAATTTTAATATTATTCTTCTTATCCATTACCAAATTTTAGTTTACTTCATCACTAAGAAACTAAGTTAAAAGACTATTAGTTAATGACATATATTGTATATACGTTCGTAACAATTAAAACTATTTAATGAGGTTAGATAGTAAATTTATTCACCATATTCATATTGTATTATGGTATAATAGATTTAAACAATTTCAATATTATTCTTCTTATCGATCACCAAATTTTAGGTTACTTCATCACCAAGAAACTAAGTAAAAAGACTATTAATTAATGACATATATTTCATATACATTCGTAATTATTAAAACTATATAATGAATCTAGATAGCATATTTATTCACCATATTCACATTGTATTATGGTATAATATATGTAAACAATTTCAATATTTTACTTCTTCTCCATCACCAAATTTTTGGTTACTTCATCACTAAGAAACTAAGTTAAAAGGCTATTATTTAATGACAAAAATTTCATAATTGTTCGTAGAAATTAAAATTATACAATGAGTCTTGATAGTATATTTATTTACCATATTCACATTGTATTATGTTATAACAGATATAAACAATTTCAATATTATTCTTCTTATCCATCGCCAAATTTTAAGTTACTTCATCACTAAGAAACTAAGTTAAAAGACTATTAATTAATGACATATATTTCATATATGTTCTTAATAATTAAAACTATATAATTAGGCTAGATAGTATATTTATTCACCATATTCACATTGTATTATGGTATAACAGATATAAACAACTTCAATATTATTCTTCTTATCCATCACTAAATTTTAGGTTACTTCATCACTAAGAAACCAAGTTAAAAGACTATTAGTTAATGACATATATTTCATATACGATCGTAATAATTAAAACGATATAATGAAGTTAGATAGTAAATTTATTCACCATATTCATATTGTATTATGGTATAATAGATGTAAACAATGTCAATATTATTCTTATTATCCATCACCAAATTTTAGGTTACTTCATCACCAAGAAACTAAGTTAAAAGACTATTAATTTATGACATATATTTCATATACGTTTATAATAATTAAAACTATATAATGAGGTAAGATAGTAAATTTATTCACCATATTCACATTGTATTATGCTGTAATAGATGTAAACAATTTCAATATTATTCTTCTTATCCATCACCAAATTTTAGGTTACTTCATCACTAAGAAACCAAGTTAAAAGACTATTAGTTAATGACATATATTTCATATACGTTCGTAACAATTAAAACTATATAATGAGGTTAGATAGTAAATTTATTAACCATATTCACATTTTATTATGTTATAATAGATGTAAACAATTTCAATATTATTCTTATTATCCATCTCCAAATTTTAGGTTACTTCATCAATAAGAAACTAAGTTAAAAGACTATTAATTTATGACATATATTTCATATAAGTTCATAATAATCAAAACTATATAATGAGGTTAGATAGTAAATTTATTCACCTTATTCATTGTATTGTGTTATAATAGATGTAAACAATTTTAATATTATTCTTCTTATCCATCACCAAATTTTAGGTTACTTCATCACTAAGAAACTAAGTTAACAGACTCTTAGTTAATGACATATATTTTATATACGTTCGTAACAATTAAAACTATATAATGAGGTTAGACATTAAATTTATTCACCATATTCATATTGTATTATGGTATAATAGATGTAAACAATTTCAATATTATTCTTCTTAACCATCACCAAATTTTAAGTTACTTCATCACTAAGAAACTAAGTTAAAAGACTATTAATTAATGACATATATTTCATATATGTTTGTAATAATTAAAACTATATAATTAGGCTATATAGTATATTTATTCACCGTATTCACATTGTATTATGGTATAACAGATATAAACAACTTCAATATTATTATTCTTATCCATCACTAAATTTTAGGTTACTTCATCCTTAAGAAACCTAGTTAAAAGACTATTAGTTAATGACATATATTTCATATATGTTCGTAATAATTAAAACTATATAATTAGGCTAGATAGTAAATTTATTCACCATATTCACATTGTATTATGGTATAATAGATGTAAACAATTTCAATATTATTCTTCTTATCCATCACTAAATTTTAGGTTACTTACTAAGAAACCAAGTTAAAAGACTATTAGTTAATGACATATATTTCATATACGTTCGTAACAATTAAAACGATATAATGAGGTTAGATTGTAAATTTATTCACCATATTCATATTGTATTATGGTATAATAGATGTAAATAATTTCAATATTATTCTTCTTATCCATCACCAAATTTTAGGTTACTTCATCACCAAGAAACTAAGTTAAAAGACTATTAATTTAAGACATATATTTCATATACGTTCATAATAATTAAAACTATATAATGAGGTTAGATAGTAAATTTATTCATCATATTCACATTGTATTATGGTATAATAGATGTAAACAATTTCAATATTATTCTTCTTATCCATCACCAAATTTTAGGTAACTTCATCACTAAGAAACCAAGTTAAAAGACTAATAGTTAATGACATGTATTTCATATACGTTCGTAACAATTAAAACTATATAATGAGGTTAGATAGTAAATTTATTCACCATATTCACATTGTATTATGTTATAATATATGTAAACAATGTCAATATTATTCTTATTATCCATCACCAAATTTTAGGTTACTTCATCAATAAGAAACTACGTTAAAAGACTATTAATTTATGACATATATTTCATATACGTTCATAATAATCAAAACTATATAATGAGGTTAGATAGTAAATTTATTCACCATATTCACATTGTATTATGTTATAATAGATGTAAACAATTTTAATATTATTCTTCTTATCCATCACCAAATTTTAGGTTACTTCATCACTAAGAAACTAAGTTAAAAGACTATTAGTTAATGACATATATTTTATATACGTTTGTAACAAATAAAACTATATAATGAGGTTAGATAGTAAATTTATTCACCATATTCATATTGTATTATGGTATAATAGATTTAAACAATTTCAATATTATTCTTCTTATCGATCACCAAATTTTAGGTTACTTCATCACCAAGAAACTAAGTTAAAAGACTATTAATTAATGACATATATTTCATATATGTTCGTAATTATTAAAACTATATAATGAATATAGATAATATATTTATTAACCATATTCACATTGTATTATGGTATAATAGATGTAAACAATTTCAATATTTTACTTCTCCTCCATCACCAAATTTTAGGTTACTTCATCACTAAGAAACTACGTTAAAAGACTATTAATTTATGACATATATTTCATATACGTTCATAATAATCAAAACTATATAATGAGGTTAGATAGTAAATTTATTCACCATATTCACATTTTATTATGTTATAATAGATGTAAACAATTTCAATATTATTCTTATTATCCATCTCCAAATTTTAGGTTACTTCATCAATAAGAAACTAAGTTAAAAGACTATTAATTTATGACATATATTTCATATACGTTTATAATAATTAAAACTATATAATGAGGTAAGATAGTAAATTTATTCACCATATTCACATTGTATTATGCTGTAATAGATGTAAACAATTTCAATATTATTCTTCTTATCCATCACCAAATTTTAGGTTACTTCATCACTAAGAAACCAAGTTAAAAGACTATTAGTTAATGACATATATTTCATATACGTTCGTAACAATTAAAACTATATAATGAGGTTAGATAGTAAATTTATTCACCATATTCACATTTTATTATGTTATAATAGATGTAAACAATTTCAATATTATTCTTATTATCCATCTCCAAATTTTAGGTTACTTCATCAATAAGAAACTAAGTTAAAAGACTATTAATTTATGACATATATTTCATATATGTTCATAATAATCAAAACTATATAATGAGGTTAGATAGTAAATTTATTCACCTTATTCACATTGTATTATGTTATAATAGATGTAAACAATTTTAATATTATTCTTCTTATCCATCACCAAATTTTAGGTTACTTCATCACTAAGAAACTAAGTTAACAGACTCTTAGTTAATGACATATATTTTATATACGTTCGTAACAATTAAAACTATATAATGAGGTTAGACAGTAAATTTATTCACCATATTCATATTGTATTATGGTATAATAGATGTAAACAATTTCAATATTATTCTTCTTAACCATCACCAAATTTTAAGTTACTTCATCACTAAGAAACTAAGTTAAAAGACTATTAATTAATGACATATATTTCATATATGTTCGTAATAATTAAAACTATATAATTAGGCTATATAGTATATTTATTCACCGTATTCACATTGTATTATGGTATAACAGATATAAACAACTTCAATATTATTATTCTTATCCATCACTAAATTTTAGGTTACTTCATCACTAAGAAACCTAGTTAAAAGACTATTAGTTAATGACATATATTTCATATATGTTCGTAATAATTAAAACTATATAATTAGGCTAGATAGTAAATTTATTCACCATATTCACATTGTATTATGGTATAATAGATGTAAACAATTTCAATATTATTCTTCTTATCCATCACTAAATTTTAGGTAACTTACTTAGAAACCTAGTTAAAAGACTATTAGTTAATGACATATATTTCATATACGTTCGTAACAATTAAAACGATATAATGAGGTTAGATTGTAAATTTATTCACCATATTCATATTGTATTATGGTATAATAGATGTAAATAATTTCAATATTATTCTTCTTATCCATCACCAAATTTTAGGTTACTTCATCACCAAGAAACTAAGTTAAAAGACTATTAATTTATGACATATATTTCATATACGTTCATAATAATTAAAACTATATAATGAGGTTAGATAGTAAATTTATTCATCATATTCACATTGTATTATGGTATAATAGATGTAAACAATTTCAATATTATTCTTCTTATCCATCACCAAATTTTAGGTAACTTCATCACTAAGATACCAAGTTAAAAGACTAATAGTTAATGACATGTATTTCATATACGTTCGTAACAATTAAAACTATATAATGAGGTTAGATAGTAAATTTATTCACCATATTCACATTGTATTATGTTATAATATATGTAAACAATGTCAATATTATTCTTATTATCCATCACCAAATTTAGGTTACTTCATCAATAAGAAACTACGTTAAAAGACTATTAATTTATGACATATATTTCATATACGTTCATAATAATCAAAACTATATAATGAGGTTAGATAGTAAATTTATTCACCATATTCACATTGTATTATGTTATAATAGATGTAAACAATTTTAATATTATTCTTCTTATCCATCACCAAATTTTAGGTTACTTCATCACTAAGAAACTAAGTTAAAAGACTATTAGTTAATGACATATATTTTATATACGTTTGTAACAATTAAAACTATATAATGAGGTTAGATAGTAAATTTATTCACCATATTCATATTGTATTATGGTATAATAGATTTAAACAATTTCAATATTATTCTTCTTATCGATCACCAAATTTTAGGTTACTTCATCACCAAGAAACTAAGTAAAAAGACTATTAATTAATGACATATATTTCATATACATTCGTAAATATTAAAACTATATAATGATTCTAGATAGCATATTTATTCACCATATTCACATTGTATTATGGTATAATAGATGTAAACAATTTCAATATTTTACTTCTTCTCCATCACCAAATTTTTGGTTACTTCATCACTAAGAAACTAAGTTAAAAGGCTATTATTTAATGACAAATATTTCATATATGTTCGTAGAAATTAAAATTATACAATGAGTCTTGATAGTATATTTATTTACCATATTCACATTGTATTATGTTATAACAGATATAAACAATTTCAATATTCTTCTTCTTATCCATCGCCAAATTTTAAGTTACTTCATCACTAAGAAACTAAGTTAAAAGACTATTAATTAATGACATATATTTCATATATGTTCGTAATAATTAAAACTATATAATTAGGCTAGATAGTATATTTATTCACCGTATTCACAATGTATTATGGTATAACAGATATAAACAACTTCAATATTATTCCTCTTATCCATCACTAAATTTTAGGTTATTTCATCACTAAGAAACCAAGTTAAAAGACTATTAGTTAATGACATATATTTCATATATGTTCGTAATAATTAAAACTATATAATTAGGCTAGATAGTAAATTTATTCACCGTATTCATATTGTATTATGGTATAATAGATGTAAACAATTTCAATATTATTATTCTTATCCATCACTAAATTTTAGGTTACTTCATCACTAAGAAACCAAGTTAAAAGACTTTTAGTTAATGACATATATTTCATATACGTTCGTAACAATTAAAACGATATAATGAGGTTAGATAGTAAATTTATTTACCATATTCATATTGTATTATGGTATAATAGATGTAAATAATTTCAATATTATTCTTCTTATCCATCACCAAATTTTAGGTTACTTCATCACCAAGAAACTAAGTTAAAAGACTATTAATTTATGACATATATTTCATATACGTTCATAATAATTAACACTATATAATGAGGTTAGATAGTAAATTTATTCACCATATTCACATTGTATTATGGTATAATAGATGTAAACAATTTCAATATTATTCTTCTTATCCATCACCAAATTTTAGGTTACTTCATCACTAAGAAACCAAGTTAAAAGACTAATAGTTAATGACATATATTTCATATACGTTCGTAACAATTAAAACTATATAATGAGGTTAAATAGTAAATTTATTCACCATATTCACATTGTATTATGTTATAATATATGTAAACAATGTCAATATTATTCTTATTATCCATCACCAAATTTTAGGTTACTTCATCAATAAGAAACTACGTTAAAAGACTATTAATTTATGACATATATTTCATATACGTTCATAATAATCAAAACTATATAATGAGGTTAGATAGTAAATTTATTCACCATATTCACATTGTATTATATTATAATAGATGTAAACAATTTTAATATTCTTCTTCTTATCCATCACCAAATTTTAGGTTACTTCATCACTAAGAAACTAAGTTAAAAGACTATTAGTTAATGACACAAATTTTATATACGTTCGTAACAATTAAAACTATATAATTAGGTTAGATAGTAAATTTATTCACCATATTCATATTGTATTACGGTATAAGAGATTTAAACAATTTCAATATTATACTTCTTATCGATCACCAAATTTTTGGTTACTTCATCACCAAGAAACTAAGTAAAAAGACTATTAATTAATGTCATATATTTCATAAACATTCGTAATTATTAAAACTATATAATGAATCTAGATAGTATATTTATTCACCATATTCATGTTGTATTATGGTATAATAGATGTAAACAATTTCAATATTTTACTTCTTCTCCATCACCAAATTTTTGGTTACTTCATCACTAAGAAACTAAGTTAAAAGGCTATTATTTAATGACAAATATTTCATATATGTTCGTAGAAATTAAAATTATACAATGAGTCTTGATAGTATATTTATTTACCATATTCACATTGTATTATGTTATAACAGATATAAACAATTTCAATATTCTTCTTCTTATCCATCGCCAAATTTTAAGTTACTTCATCACTAAGAAACTAAGTTAAAAGACTATTAATTAATGACATATATTTCATATATGTTCGTAATAATTAAAACTATATAATTAGGCTAGATAGTATATTTATTCACCGTATTCACAATGTATTATGGTATAACAGATATAAACAACTTCAATATTATTCCTCTTATCCATCACTAAATTTTAGGTTATTTCATCACTAAGAAACCAAGTTAAAAGACTATTAGTTAATGACATATATTTCATATACGTTCATAATAATTAAAACTATATAATGAGGTTAGATAGTAAATTTATTCACCTATTCACATTGTATTATGGTATAACAGATATAAACAACTTCAATATTATTCTTCTTATCCATCACTAAATTTTAGGTTACTTCATCACTAAGAAACCAAGTTAAAAGACTATTAGTTAATGACATATATTTCATATACGATCGTAACAATTAAAACGATATAATGAAGTTAGATAGTAAATTTATTCACCAAATTCATATTGTATTATGGTATAATAGATGTAAACAATGTAAATATTATTCTTATTATCCATCACCAAATTGTAGGTTACTTCATCACCAAGAAACTAAGTTAAAAGACTATTAATTTATGACATATATTTCATATACGTTTATAATAATTAAAACTATATAATGAGGTAAGATAGTAAATTTATTCACCATATTCACATTGTATTATGCTGTAATAGATGTAAACAATTTCAATATTATTCTTTTTATCCATCACCAAATTTTAGGTTACTTCATCACTAAGAAACCAAGTTAAAAGACTATTAGTTAATGACATATATTTCATATACGTTCGTAACAATCAAAACTATATAATGAGGTTA